>CAKNYM010045502.1:47857-83221 GCA_932195095.1 Andricus curvator | reverse complement strand
TCTTTTCTTTTCTTTTCTTTTCTTTTCTTTTCTTTTCTTTTCTTTTCACCTGCACACCGCCACGATGTTAGAGGATATCCAATTTATGTCGAGCGATTTTTTTTGACATCCCACAGATTTCACTGAATATCTCAACAGGACGGAAATTTCTATATCCATGGGATTTACATGCGATATCCTAGAACGTTTTTTAGACATTTCAAAATCAAGTGAAATCTGTTGAAAATATTTTTAAAAATACTAATTATTTTTAATTCCTTATAATTCTTTTTAATTCTTTTCAATTATTTGCAACACTTTGAAATTGTTTTCAATTCTAATTTATTATTTTCAATTATTTTCTGTTCTTCTAAAACCTTTTTTATCAAGTTTTTTAATTATTTTCATTCCTTTCAAGTTTTCTAATTATTTTCAATGTTTTTGAATACTTTTCAATTATTTTCAGTACTTTTCAATTCTTTCGAAATCTTTTTAATTTCAAAAATCGTGTTCACCCGCACAGCACAGGTATACTAGAGGACATCGTGTCAAGAGATTGTTTGTGGATATCCCAAAATTTTTTCTAAATATCCCAATAAGCCAGAAATGTCTATATAATTCTAAGATATCTATACAATATTCTATGATGTTTTTGGACGTTCTAAAATCAACTGAAATCCGTTCAAATTGTGTAAAATCTTTTACATTATTTTGAAATCTTTACAATAATTTTCAATTATTTTCAATTCTTTTGTAATCTTTTCAATTCCCTTTGATTCTTTTTAATTCTTTTCAATGTGTACCAATTATTTTTAATTTATTTATAAGATTTTAGGTTTGATTGATTTCTATTAAATTCTCTTCATCTCTTTTTAACTCATTTCAATAATTTTCCATTATTTTCAATTATTTATTTTTCATTCTTTTTCATGCTTTTCAATTGTTTTCGATTAATTTATATATTTTAAATTCTATAATTATATTTAATTCAATTCTATTTTTTTAATTCTTTTGAAATCTATTTAATTATTTTTAATTAATTTCTTTTATTTTCAATTCGTTTCAATCCTTTTCACCCCGGCGTTGCAGAATATTACAGTATATCCAATTTATCAATATTCCTGGGAAAACCATACGATATCCACACAAAACCTTTGAAGATTTTACTTATCAAAATTAAGGATTTTTTTTAAACTACTGACCAAAACACAAAAATATAAAGAGCAGCAAGTCCCTTGGAATTAAAATTTCAGCAAAAATGGTCTTTTTCTCTTTACATGAATCTTTTTGTCAACAGTTTTGCAAAGAACGCATTATTTTTCAAATATTTTTTTGGTACATAAAAAAATTATGTATTTTCAGTTTCGTGTTTTACGTATGTGTCCGGGCTGTGAAAACGACAAGGATAAATCTTATCGCAAAAAGTAAACTTAACTGCACCGGTTAGCCACTTATCTTCGTTTTCTTTTCATTTTTAGTTGAAACAAAAAAAGCAGACTTTGCCTTAGAGTAAAATTATTTGAAATCCTTTAAATTGTTTTCAATTCTCTTAATTTTTTTTCAATTATTTTTAATTCTTTTTGATTCTTGTTAATTATGTTCTATTCGTTTCAATTTTTTTTAATTTACTTCTATTTTTTCAAATTCCATTCAATTATGTTTCACACTTTTCATCTCTTTTCAATGTTTTTCAATTATTATTAATGCTCTTCAACTCATTCCTCTTATTTTCGATTCGTTTCAATTCTTTTTAATTCTTTTCAATTCTTCTAATTTCTTTTACATTCTCTTGAATTCTCTTCAATTATTTTCATTTATTTTCAATCCTTTGTAATTATTTTACATTCTTTCAATTTTTTTCTATTCGTTTTACTTCTTTTTAATTTATTCAAATTCTTTTCAATTATATTAAATTCTATTCAATTATTTACGATTATTTTTATTATATATTTCTTATTTTTTCAATTCGTTTTCATTTTTTAAATACATATTTACAATTATTTTCATTACTGTCAATATAATTCCTGCGAATATCCTACAGATTTTTCTGAATATCCCAAAAAGGGGGAAGTTTCTATATCCCTGGGATATCTATACGATATCCTAGAATGTTTTTTTGAACGTTCTGAAATCAACTGAATGACGTTAAAATTAATTAAAATCTTTTAAGTTATTTGCAATTATTTGCAACACTTTTGAATTTTTTTCAATTCTATTCCATTTTTTCAATTCTTTTCCATTATTTTTAATTCTTTTTTATTTTTTTAATTCTTTTCAGTTTTAAAAATTTTTTTCAATACTTTTCAAAACTTTTTTATTTTTGTTGGATATCCCAACAAGACAGTAATTTCTATATCCCTAAGATGTCTATACAATAATCTAGGATATTTTTTGGACAACTGGATCAACTGAAATCCGTCAAAATTATTTGAAATCCTTTAAATTTTTTTTAATTCACTTAAAAATTTTTTAATTAATTTAAATTCTTTTTGATTCTTCTCAATTATGTTCGATTCTTTTCAATTTTTTGTTATATCTACATCTATTTTTTCAAATTCTATCAAAATATCTTGACATTATTTTGTTCGTGCCTGCAAGTGAAAAAAAAAAATTCATCTCACACACTTTTCATCTCTCTTCAATATTTATCAATTATTATCAATTCTCTTTAACTCCTTTCTATTATTTTCCATTCTTTTCGATTAATCTTAATTATTTTCAATTCTTTTTTACTCATTTCAATTCTTTGCAATTCTTTTCAATTCTGTTCAATTCTATTCCATTCTTTTAAATTATTTACCATTCTTGTCTATTCTTTCAAATTATTTTTTTAATTATTTTTAGTTTTTAAAATTATTTTCAAAACTTTTCAATATTTTTCTTTCATGGATATCATAACAAGACAGTAATTTCTATATCCCTAAGATGTCTACAATATTCTAGGATGTTTTTTGGCCGTTCTAAAGACAACTGAAATCCGTTAAAGGAGAAAGTGGATGATGAAACAGAGAGCATGGAGTGAAAGAGTGAAAGGGAACACGGTATGGATAGGGAAAGACAGGATGTGGATAAATGGGAATGTGTGGATATGGGATGATGAGGAAGAAAAATTGAGTGAAGTGTGTAGGGAAGGCCTATGGCGAAGAGAGGAAGAAGTGAAGACTAAGAATACAAGGGAGGAAGTAAGGGAAACACTAGAGGGTGAAAGACAAGAAGAAGGAGAAGACGGAGCGACGGGGTTTCTACAAAAGTAGGGAGGGGACATAATGACGAAAGAAGGGAGAAAGTAAGGAAAAAAGAAGTGAGAGTAGCGTTTTGGAATGTATCACGGCTAATGAATAAAGATGAAGGTTTCTGGGAAGAGTTGAAGAAATGGGATGTAGTGATGTTGAGTGAAACCTGGATAGATGAGAAGGAGTGGAATAGAGTGAAGAGGAAGTTACCCAAGGGATATATGTGGCAGATGCAAGGGGCAATGAAAGAGAAGATAAAGGGCAGAAAGAAAGGGGGTATGGTGTCAGGAGTGAGGAAGGAATTGGTAGGAGAAAAGAGAATAGAAATGGGATTTGAGGAAACGGATGGAGTAATAACGAGAATGGTAAAGATAGGAAAAAGAAAGGTGAGGATAGTTTGCGTTTACAGGAGAAGGGGAGAAGAAGAAGGTTGGAGTGTGATTAGGAAATGGGTGGCGAAAAAGGATGACGAATTGGTGTTGATAGGAGGTGATCTGAATGCTTGGACGGGGGAACAGGGAGGGGAAATATGGGATGAAGACAGTGAGACTTTCAGGAGAAAATCGAAACACAAACAGGTGGACCAGGAGGGTAGGACTCTGTTGGAAATTCTGGGAGAAACAGGATGGTTTATTTGCAATGGGAACTCGGAAGGAGATGAGGAAGGCGAGATTACGTTTGCAGGGAAAGGGGAAACAGTGATTGACTACATTCTGGCCGAGAAAAGGGTAAGGAGGCTGTTGAAAAGAATGGAAGTAGGGAACGAAATAGGGTCAGAACACTTTCCGGTCATTGCAACGTTGAAATGTGGGAATTGGGGAAGAGAGGGAAGGAAGAAGGGGGGAGCGACAAGGAAAAAAGCAAAGATGGGTAAATGGGGAGCTGATAAGCTAAGAGAATATACGGAAAGAATGGAAGAAGAGAATGGTTTGATTGAAGATGGGGGAGGCGTGGATGAGATCTTGTGTAAGATGAGGGGAAGGGTAGAGAAGATAGTGGAAGAAATTAGGCCAAGTGAGGAAGAAAGAAGGGTGAAAAGAGGATGGTGGGATGCGGAATGTGTAGAGAGTAAAGAGCGTATAAAGTTATCGTTAAAGAATTGGAGAAGAGGAGAGATAGACAAAAAGGAGTATAATAAGAGAAAAAGGGAACACGAGAAATTACTGGATGTAAAACGACAGGAGGAGAAGGTGAGGTACATGAAGGAGGTAGAAAAAGCAATAAAGGAAGGAAGGGAATGGGAGGTGATCAATAGAGAAAGGAGTGAATGGAAAGGAATCAATGAAGATATAAGTATGGATGAATGGACGGCATATTTCAAGAAATTGCTACGAGGGGTGGATAGCAAGGTAAGGGGGGATGGTAGAAAGATCAAGGAGGGAGGAATAGAAGGTGGGAATGACTTGACCAGAGAGGAGGTGAATCAAGCAATAGAGAAGTTAAAACGAAATAAGGCGACAGGAGAGGATGGGATGGAGAATGAAGCGTTGAAATTTGGCGGAAGGAGGGTTAGAGAAGAGATTTGGGAAGTATCTAATAGAGTATGGAGAGGGGAAGAATGGCCGAAGGAGTGGAGAACAGGTTTGGTAGTTCCTTTATTAAAGAAAGGAGGGGGGGGGGGAAGTCGAAGATTATAGAGGAATCACTCTCATGCCAGTAACGTATAAGATTTACGCGGAGGTGCTTAGGAAGAGATTAGAAGAACAGGTAGATGAGAAAGGAAGTATTCCACACAATCAAACAGGATTCAGGAAGGGGATGGGCACAGTGGATAACATTTTCGTACTAAGTTATTTAGTCAACAGGAACCTGGGAGAGAAAAAAGGAAAACTGGTCGCACTCTTTGTAGATTTTAAAGCAGCTTTCGACTCGGTGAATAGGAAAGTTTTGTGGAAGGCAATGAAAGAAAGGGAGGTGGACGAAGAGCTGATTGAGAGGATCAAAGAGGTCTTTACGGAGACAAAGACAAGGGTGAGGATCGGGGAACAGAAAGGAGAGGAGTTCTGGCCAGGGAGGGGTCTTAGACAAGGGTGCCCGCTAAGCCCGTTATTGTTTAGCATATTGTTAGCAGACCTAGAAGAGAAAATGGAAAGGAAAGGTAAAGGGGGTACAGTTCTAGGAAATAAGAGAATATACTCGTTAGCGTACGCGGACGATGTGGTGCTTCTAGCAGAGAATGAAAGTGGAATGAACTTGCTAATGAAAGGATTCGAAGAGTACGTGAGAGCGAAAGACTTGACAATAAATGTGACGAAGACAAAGATAGTATGTTTCAGGAAGAGAAAGAATGAAGTAAAGTATAGATGGAAGATAAATGGGGAAATGGTGGAAATGGTAGAAGAATTTTGTTATTTAGGGTTCTGGTTCGAAGCGGGAGGTGGAAGTGAGCTGCAAGTGAAAAAAAGGATCGAAAGCGCGAGTAAGGTGATGGGTCAATTGTGGGGGATTGGAAAACGAAGATTCAAAGAGGACTGGAAGATGAGAGTATGGCTGTTTGATTCACTGGTATGGTCTGTGATGTGTTATGGAGTGGAGATGTGGGGATGGAAGGAATACAAAAAAGTAGAAAACATGCAAGAGAGATTTCTGAGATGGGTTATGGGAGTGAGCTGGAACTGCCCAGGTTATATGTTGAGAGAAGAAACAGGGAGAGAGAAATTGGTAATAAGGCAGAGGAAAAGGGTATGGAATTTTGAAGAGAAACTTAAAAGTGGTAAGGGTAGCAAAGTTGCACAAGCATGCCTGAAGGAAATATTAGATAGAGAGAGGAGAGGAAACACGGGACTTTCAAGATGGGAGGAGGAGAGATGGAAAGTTAGAAGAGAATGGAGAATGTGTGACGAAGGGAGGGAGTGGCAGATAGTAGAGGGGGAAATGAGTAAGAAGCAGGAAGAGGAAAGGTGGGAAAAGATTATGGAGTCCAAATATAATAAATGGTATAGATTCATCAAGATGGAAGGGGTCCCAGAATATCTAGGGAAGTTGAAAAAGGAGTGCAGGTGGTCCAGGATGATACGTTTCAGAATGGGAGAAGGTATGAATGAGTGTAAATATTGGATGAGTGAAGAAATGAAAGTGTGTAGGGTATGTGGGTATGAAAGGGAATCTTGGGAGCACGTGTTGGAGAGATGTACAGGGGAAGAGGAAGGGGGAAAGAGCGTGGTAGATAAAGTTAGGTGGATACTGAGCAGTTGTGGACAAGGGGAAAAGTGGATTAAGAGCTTGGAAGAGAGAAGGGAAGAGAGAATGCGTGGGAGGGGAGAAAATCAAAATTCAAACATGGATATGGAAAATTAGTGTTGCGTGTTTTTTAAAAAAGCTTGAAGAGTAATGGTAAGAGGAAACGGAAGCCCTGGAAGGTCTCGCGCATTTGCTAGATAATAGTTATTAGCTAGTAAGATAATAGTTAAGAACTTGTAAATAATAAAAAAAAGGCGAAGCGATTATAGATTAAGATAAGCATAAGGCATAGTGGTTAAGTGAAATTGTAAAATATGTAAAGGGAACGGAGCCCTCAAACCCGTAAAAGGGAGAGTAATAAAATACAACAATTATGTTCGATTCTTTTCCATTTTTTTTAATTTACTTCTATTTTTGCAAATTCTATTCAATTCTTTTCAATTATATTTCACACTTTTCATCTCTTTTCAATACTTTTCAATTATTATCAATTCTCTTTAACTTCTTTCTATTATTTTCAATTCTTTTCGATTCATTTTAATTCTTTCCAATTCTTTTTAATTCTTATTTACTCATTTCAATTCTTTGCAATTCTTGCCAATTTTTCTAATTTTTTTTACATTATCTCACATTCTGTTCAATTATTTTCATTTATTTTCAATTCTTTGTAATTAGTTTACATTCCTTTCAATTCATTCCAATTCTTGTTTATTTCTTTCAATTTTTTCTATTACTTTTATTTCGTTTTAATTTCTTCAAATTATTTTAAATTATTTGCAATTATATTAAATTATATTCAATTATTTAGGATTATTTTTATTGCATATATCTTATTTCTTTCAATTCGTTTCAATTTTTCAAACACATGTTCTCAATTTTTGTAATTATTTTTCAATTTTTTAAATTCTTCCCACCCGCAGAGTACTGATATATTAGAGGACATTCAATTTATGTCAAGATATTTCCTGCGGATATCCTAGAGATTTTTTTTGGATATCCCAACAAGGCGGAAATTTCTATATCCCTGGGATATCTATACGATATCCTAGGATGTTTTTTGAACGTTATAAAACAAACTGAAGTACGTTAACATTATTTAAAAAAATTTAAGTTAATGTCAATTATTTGCAACATTTTTCAATTCCTTTCAATTCTTTACCATTCTTTTCAATTCTTTTTAATTCTTTTCTTAATTCTTTTTAATTCTTTTTAGTTTTTTAAAATTATTTTCAATACTTTTCGATATTTTTTTCTGGATATCGCAACAAGAAAGTAATTTCTATATCCCGAAGATGTCTATACAATATTCTAGGATGTTGTTTGGACGTTCTAAAATCAACTGAAATCCGTTCAAATTATTTGAAATCCTTTGAATTATTTTCAATTTTCTTAAATTTTTTCAATTATTTTTAATTCTTTTTTATTCTTTTTAATCATGTCCAATACTTTTCAATTTTTTTAAATTTTACTTCTGTTTTCTCCAAATTCTATTCAATTCCTTTAAATTATGTTTCACACTTTTCATCTCTTTTCAATTATTTTCAGTTATTATCAATTCTCTTTAAATCCTTTCTATTATTTTCAAATCTTTTCGATTCGTTTTAATTCTTCGATTTATTTTCCACTCATTTCTCATTTCAATTCTTTGTAATTAGTTTACATTCCTTCCAATTTATTCAAATTCTTGTTCATTTCTTTCAATTTTCTTCTATTAGTTTTATTTCTGTTTAATTTGTTCAAATTGTTTTAAATCCATTTCAATTATATTGAATTCTATTCAATTATTTACGATTATTTTTATTACATATTTCTTTCAATTCGTTTCAATTTTTCAAACACATATTTCAATTATTTTCATTGCTTTTCAATTTTTAAAATTCTTCCTATCCGCAGAGCACTGATTAGTTTAACCTACAAGTTCTTCTGAAACGTAATTTCCTGGGTGAAAAAGTTGGTTGCACGGTTGGTGCAAGGTCTAGACGTTGAAAACATAATGTTATCAAAGAATCCGTTTTTTGCATAGCTGGTTCAAGGGTGTGACGTCTGGAGTGAAGATTTCCGCGAGAAAGATGTTCTTGGTACACCTAGAACAAACTTTCATTTTGGGACTTTTAAGATACTGACTTATCTGAAACGTAACTATCACGAGGGGGTGGAAGGAAAGCGAAGAGGTAAATAGGACACAGGAGAGGTATGTAAAGTGGACACTGGGGCTGGCAAGGAACACGCCTAATTATATTGTCAGGAGGGAGACGGGGAGAACGAGTGTAGGGATTCTAGCGGGGAGTCGGGCGTGTAAATATGAGGAGAAATTTTTGTAAGAGGGGGGAAGTAAGCTGGTTAGGAAGTGTTGGTGGGAGAAGGAGAACAGGAGAGGGGTTGGGAGGATGGAGGTTGAAAGAAAAAGGTATTTTAGAACGAATGGACTGCAGATGGACGAAGTGAGAAGGATGCATGAGGAAGGAAGGAAGGTATATGAGTTGGTTAAGAAAAACAGCATGGAGAGAGAGATGACAGCAGGGGAAGAGAGAATAAGAGAGACAAGGTTTAATGGGAACTATGTGTGGATTATGCCAAGTGTGAGAGCGCAATATTTGTGTGAGAAAGGAGAGAAAGGAAGTCAGGAGCTTATAGCGAGGATGAGATGTGGGTGCATGGAGGGTTTTAATAGGTTCTGGCTCGCTAGGGAAAAGAGGATGTGTGAACTATGTGGGAAGGGAGAGGCAAGAGTGGAGCATTGATTGGAGGAGTGCGTAGAGGTGGAAAGGAGTGGGATAAGCATGGCGGTATTGATGCATGAAAGGGGGTTAAAAGGGCAGTAGCATCAGTAAAGGGAATCTTAAGTAAGAGGGAGAAGAAGAGAAGGAAGGAGGAAGAGGAATGGAGAAGGAAAGATTGTAAATAGAGGAGGAAGTAAATATAAGTAAATGTAAATATTGTAAATAGTAGATAAGTATTAGAGATTAGCCGCGGAGGCAGAGTTTGGTAATGCGAGGCAAAGCAAGAAAGTAGGGACATGCGTGCGAGGCGAGGCGAAGCGAGGAAGGCAATGCGATAAGAGCGAGCGGCGTTCGAGATAAGGTGTGGAAGGATATTAGTTTTAAGAAAATTCTGTAAAAAAATGGAAGTGTAAGCAAGTCAATTTTTTTAAGGCCAGCAGGCTAAAAAATAAACGTTTATCTATCTAACTATCACGAGGAAGATGTTTTGGATTCACCTGCTGCAAGCGTTTATCATCTGAAAGTCAATTTACCGTTCAGGTCATGTTATTAAATCATCCTCTGGGTAATCAAGTTGATTAAGAAACAACTGAGTCCAACTATATGGATACAGTGCTCCCAACGCGGGCACCTTTCACTACTGCGCATGCGATGCATAAGGCGCTTCATTGGCTGCCGTTCGCGCGCTTATTTGAAATGTTCAAAAATACAATTTTTTTTATTCATTATTAATAATCAAAAATAATTTTTGTAACATTTTGAAGTGGTACGTGGATGTTTTTTAATATATTCTGAGCATTAGGTTTCAAAACATAAAAAAAAAGATAACATTAAATAACATGATAATTTTTATTTTCGGAATATTCATTTTATTTTTTAACCTAATGCTCAGAATATATTAAAAACCATCTACGTACCACTTAAACATGTTAAAATATAATTATTTCTAATTAATAATAATACATTTTTAAAATGGTATTTTTTAACATTTCAAATAAGCGCGCGAACGGCAGCCAATGAAGCGCCTTATGCATCGCGTGCGCAGTAGCGCAAGGTGCCCGCGTTGGGAGCGCTACATGGATATTTCAAGAAATTCTTTTTGTCCCCGATTGAGGAATATGGAAAAAATGTTTTTTACTTCGGAAAGTAAATTTCCATCGATCTCACTTCAATGGTGGACTTCTAGTGATATTCTTGCATCATCCTTTAGGTCATTAAGTTGATCAAAATATATCTGGATCCAACTAGATTGATGAGTACAGAACTTCTTCGTTCCTCCTAATTGGGAGACGAAGAAAATTCCAAGCACCTTTCAATGTAAATTCCGATCGCTATCAATACGTGAGTGGGTTTCCAGGGACCTTATAACATTTTCTCAAGAGTCTTTCAGTTGGTAAAAATAGTAGTGGGGTCAAGCGCTTTCACCACTTTGGAAATTTTTTGGTCTTCCTGAGTAGGGGTTAGAAAAAAATTTCCCAGCAACCCTTGAAGCAAATTCAGATAGATGTGACTCCTAGGCTATTGTTAGGTGGATGTTAGAACGTCAATCCCTATTCCATTTAAATGATTCAAAATTAGTGGGACTAACAAATTCGTTGTTCTACAAAGCTTTTCGCTCTCCCTAAGTAAGAATAAAACTAAATATTTCTGACATCCCTGAAAGCAATTTCACGCAAGTGTCCTGATGGGGTTCTTGTAAAAAGTTATTTAAATTTCAGGTAAATTGCGAGCAAAAGTGAAATTTTATTAAATTAGATTGCCTTAGTTGATTCTAATTACGATTTATATGTGATATACTTCTGACTGCTGATATGATATTTACACAAAGCCCGGCATAACAACCAACAAGGACAATTCTTATCAGAAAAAAAGAATTCTAACTGAAACTGTTTGTCATTTGTTTTCGATTTATGTTTATTTTTAATTAAAAGAAGAAAAACAAGTTAGGTTTGTGGAAATTTTTAGACTTCAATTGGAAGTATCTCATTTTCTCTGTTAAGAAATACTTTAAGATTTCATGAAATTCAGGTTTGCAATTTCGGATTGCTTGAAATTAGTCTACAGATGATGATAACTGAAATCATTTACATGAAAAAAGAGTTCTATATTTATAAAAAAAAAATGAATTGCAACAAGTTCTGCCTGCAACATTCTTGAATCATTTTGTTGCTGATAAAATTATTAAATTCAAATTTAGTGTCATCCGGTACCACAATAATTGATATCAAATTATTTTGAGAGAAATTTTCATTGTATAATACTTTTTTTCTCTTCACATTTATCTTGTGTATGAACAGTTTTCGAAGTCGTAATCGTTTGTTTTCTAACATTTTTTATTATGAAAACATGATTCACATGTCGTGCTCTATTTTTTTCTGTTTTATGTTGGCCATCTGTACGCACTTGATTGGCTGTCCTCCCTCCATGAGGAAAATATGACTAGTTTGGCTGACGTGCTTCAAAGAGATAAGTTTACCCAAGTTTATTTTTCCCTGATAACATCCTTTTTGGTATGGCGTTAGATACCTGGCTTTGTATGGTATATAAGCCGCGCCCGAAGCAGTAAAGGTATAGTCATTTTCCAAAATGAATCTTGCAAAGGTCACTTTCCTCGCTGTTGTTTGTGCGACTCTTCTCTTTGGAGCTGCTGATGCCTGGGACTGTAGTGTACATAAAGGAATGGATGGAACCAAATGTACAACCATAGATGACTGTTGCTCCATTGTCTGCACTCCCAGCCGTGAGTACAAGAATTAATAATTTTTTTGAATTGGCCCCCCATTTTAGTAAGCACACCTGAGAAGATTACGACTGTGCACGGGGCAACTGTGCAAAAGCCTAACTGTGCACCAGCCCATCTGTGCACGTCTAAATTTCGACGTTCACAGCTGGGATTTTTCGATCTGCACACGTGTATAGTTAGGAGACACCCAACGTGCACAGTTGTCCCACCGGCCCTCGACGTGCAGAGTTGGGCGCGTACAAATTTGCACCATGCACATTTGGGAGTCACCCATCTGTGCACATGGACTTGTGGGTTGAAAATTTGATCGTATTGAGACATGCACAGTTGGAAGGGTACCATCTGCGCGTGCACAGTTGAGAGTATCTCATTTGGGTACGTAAACCGCTGGCAGAGTAGCATCTGTGCACATCTAAATTTCGACTTGCACAGTTGTGCCTGTGACCAATAAGGTGCACAATTGAACTGCCGCATCGTAGAACGGGATATAAAATATTTCTCGAGGGCAGGAGCGCCCCAGAACGTTGCTCAAACCCAAGCTGCTGAGAACCCCCCACTTCTCGATAAATATTTTATACCCTGTTCTACGATGCGGTGGTTCAGTGGTTGTAGCGTTTTTGCGTGGTTTTGAGGCCACGTGTGGTTACCTGGGGCCTTTCGGCCTATACGCCCCCATGGTAAATCAACGCCCGATAAATCAGGGGAATCGCTTACAAATCCACTACCTGTTATTCCCTCTCTGAAGGAAACGGTAATAGAAAAATTGTTTGGCGACTTCGCAAGGCCACACGAGTGAACGCCCTCAATGCGAAGCTGGATCGAACGAAGAAGACCAGGCGCCTCGAGAGGGGAGCATATTAGCTACTTGCAGGCGCACGAATGAGCCTGAGAGCATTACCAGCTGAGTCCACGTGGAGGTCCTGCTCCTAGCTACTCCTTGCTCGAAAGAAAACAAGGAGCGGCTTCGCCTCATCGCGTCCAGGCCACATCTCAAAAGAGAGTCGCCTGGACATGGCAGACCTTTCCTATTGACAGGTGAAGCTCTGAACCTTGCGCTTCCTCTCATCAAAGCTTCTATCGATGGATTAGCACAGCAAAATCATCACTGCAACACCCGTGAAGTGCCTTTTTCCATTATCTCTATGTGAAACAAGTTGCGGACAGAGCCGGGCTCCTTGAATCACGGCGAGTTTTGGGCACAACCAAGAATGGCCAATACCTTAATCCAGTTAGCTGCTGTCTCCCTTCCTTCCCGAAGGAATAAGGGTACACAACGTTGCCCATCTAACACCATCGACGAGGTCTGGATTCGGTACACCGCCAGGGCACTGACTAACGAAAGCCCATTCTCTTGGCAGTGATTTCGCTAGATCATGCGGTGGTTAAATTGTTCCTGTGGGTATCAACGTGCACAATTAGGACGGTACCTTAGGGATCATCCTACCAGAAGCGTTTGAAGAAAATATTTCTGGGCTCTCTGCAAAGAGGAAAAGCCGTAGCGGTTACCAGAAATTGAAAGCCCGCACAAGGCGTCTCTCGAAAAACAACCAGGGCTCTTCAAAAGGGCCTTAGATATAGCAGCATCATAAGAAGCAACTTCTCCTACTCGGTCTACGGGCAAGAAGATGAAGGACTTCAAGAGATGTTCTGAATTATTCCATTAGTGGCTGAGACAAGAATCTCAATGATGCAGATAAATTTGCACCACAGCTGTGCACAGGAAAGGCGCCTCGGCGCTTTTAACCAGGCGTATGCCAGGGGTGCAGACAGGGATTGCCCTAATCCAAAAACCCTGGTTATACAGGTAAAGGATGAGTGGCCTAGGAGGCTGTACCTCCATATGCAAGGGCACACGCGAAAAAGCACCAAGGGAGGAAATGCATAGTCGTCAAGGGTATGGATGCGATTTTGATTCCTAAGCTCTGCTCCAGGGACCTCGCCATCGTTAAGGTGAGACTCAGAAGCAGAAGCGGAGAAAGAGGTTCACATCACCGATGCTGAAGGGCCGCCACCTCCTAGAGAGGTCAAGACTCCAATTCGGTGCTGCCAGGAGAATAGAATTCCTCTGCTGTTGGGCTGTGACGCAAACTCCGACCATATAGTATGGGCTAGCACAAACATCAACAGCCGATGAAGAGATTTAATTGAATACCTAGCGGGCACTAAGCTGGAGATCCTTGATCGTGGTGATACTCCTAGATTCCATATTAAAAACAGGAGTCAAATTTTCAATTTGACTCTATGCTCGGAAGAAACTTCTTTTGGGTAGCCCTAGGAAAACTGGCGGTTTCAAAGATCAGAGACCCCAGGAATACACTTTGGGACTCACATGAAGACGAATTCAAAGGCAGGCTTTTCGAATTCGCCTCAAGCTACGGTACCATAGATGAGTTAGAACACGCCCCGGATTTTCTGCGAAGGGCTCTGATTGCATCATATGAGAACAGTTGTACCCAATTGTTCCTGACAATTCCAGCATTTTCCAAGTATCTCAAGTTTTTTCCAATTATAATTTTTTCTTGCACAAGTTTATTCAAATAGTTGGCGCGTTACCGACTGCGCATGACAAGATTTTGTACCTAGAGAGGTCGACTAAATCGAAAGGTGGGAGTATGCTCTCAACTGTAGATAAAGTAGGAATCACTTTTCTAAATTGACCAAAATGATTAAAATAATGAAAACTTGAATTTTGTTACGATCAGAAGTAAATTTCCGATTAGTTTTCTGAAGAGTTTAAGTTCTCGGAGAAATTCTCACGAGTATGAGAATATGTTCGAGAATATGCTCAACCTTTATGTGCTTTGAGAATTTAGTGAGCATTTATGAGAATTTTGAATTAGGCTTTAAAAAATCGTATTTTCTATCTTTATTAATGATAATTGAATTTTTTTAATTTCGCGGGATAATGTATCGCTTCTAATTGGAAAGGGCGCTAAATTTAAATGATAAAAGAGGTCAAAGTAATGGAAAACATATTATTCGCATTACACAGTACCTTACTCAGGGTTGCTACAATATCCCAATTTCTAAATTCTTCTGGGTATAAAACCAACCATACACCTTGAAGATTAATAATATCAATGCAAACAAAATTTGGTTTCTAAATATATTCGAAACAGTTTTTAAGTGTGTTTTCAAGCCAAAAAGATACATTTTTGATCAAACAAATGAATTTTTAACTAAAATGATAAATCTTTAACCAAAAATCTGAATTTTTAACCAAATAGTAAGTTGAATTTTCAACCGAAAATAGAATAGGGAAAATTTTGGAAAAATAAATGTTCAGCGAAAAAAAAGATTTTTTTTTACAAAATGGTTTTTTTTTCATGAAAAAAAATGATTTTTCAACCAAAAATATAATTAAATTTTGAGGTAAAACAATCAATTTTCAACCAAGAAAATCAATTTACAACTAAAAAAGGTAAATTTAGAATTCAAAAATAGAAATGTTTCTATTTGCAATTAGAAAAGTAAATTTGAAATAAAAAAACGAAATTTTAACAAAATTAATTAATTTTCAACTAAAAATATAAATTTTCAAGCAAAAATGAAATGGTTACATCTTCAATTCAAAAAACTAATTTTCCACTCAAAATTAATTTTTAATCAGAATGATGAATTTTCAATCAAAAATATAATTTTTTACCAAATAGTGGAAATTTAATAAATGAATAATTTTCTACAAAAAATGGAATAGTTTAAGTGAATTATTAACTAAAATTATGAATCTTCAACTAAAAAAAATTTAATTTTTGACCAAATACATGAATTTTCAACTAAAAAGATAAATTTTCTAGCAAAAATAAAATAGTTAAATTTTCAGTTAGTAAAATAAATTTTCAGTAAAAAAAGAAACGAATTTTCAACAAAATAGTTCAATTTTCAACCAAAGAAATGAATTTTTTACCAAAAATGTGAAGTTGCAACTAATGAGAGTACTCTTCTACCAAAAAAGACGAATTTTCAACAAATATTTGAATTTTCACTTTAAAAAAATCAATTTTCAACGACAAATAGAATAGTTAAGTTTTCAGTAAAAAAATTAATTTTCAATAAAATTAAAGTGAATTTTCAACGACATAGTATAATTTTCACTCAAGAAGAATAAATTTCGATCAAAATATATGAATTAGTCACCAAGAAGATTAAATATTCTCCCACGAAAATCAAATTTTTAATAAAATACAGGAATTTTAAACCAAATATTTGAATTTTCAACTTGAGAAGATAAATTTTGAACCAAACATGTACGAGTCAAATTTTCAGTTAAAAAAAAAAAAAAATAATTGAATCTCGTACTGAAATAATGAATCTTCAGCTGAAAAATTAATTTTCAAAAAAGATATTAACTTTCAACCAATTAAATTTTCACTAAAAAAAATGAATTCTGAAAAAAATATAGTAGTTCATGTTCAACCCAGAAATATTTTAATTTTTAATAAAAACAGTTGAACATACCACTGAGACAGATTTTTCAGTCAAGAAAGAAAAAAATTTTCTAAAAAATGGTTGAATTTTCTTCTAACAAATAAGTCTTAAACCAGCAAGATTTAATTTTCTACCAAAAAGAACGATATTTCAACAAAATGCATGGATTTTTAACCAGAAACTATAATTTTCAACTGAAAGCGGTCAATTTTTAACAAAAAATAGAATGGATAAATTTTCAGTTAAAAAAATTAGTTTCGAATCCAGAAACGAATTTTTAACAAAAAAGTTAAGTACAGCTATGTAAAGCTAGTTTTGCAAATGAAGAATCAGAATAAGCAACGTAGCGGAAAGGCGCAGTGCGCGAAGACTCATTTGAATATTGCGCAATATTATGTATAAACAAATTATTTGTTGAGTTATATTGCAATAAATTTGGATAAAATCAATATAAGGATGGAGAAATTTTTTCTTGAGATTATTATCGTTAATATTATAAACAAATTTAATAAACAACTGCATTATTCAGGCATTTTTCGACAGAGAATTTTTTTTTACGTCAATTTTTTTCATGAGGAACTTTATGATCGTTGCAGTAAAATTCATAATTTTTTTATTCGTCTTATGATTTTTTTTAACAAATTTAATAAGCAACTGCATTTTTCGGGCATTCGTCAGCAGAAAAAATTTGCTTTTTTCAATACCAGTCCTTTCAGTTGGAAAGTTCATGACAATTTTAGCGAAATTAATAATTAGTTGATAAATCCTATACTTTATGTAATTTTTTTATTTGGAAACTTAATGCCAATTTCAGCAAAATTCATAATTTTTTTATCAATTTTATGATTTTTTCAAACAAATTTAATAAACAAGTACATTATTGGGCATCTTTGGAAGGAAAATTCGTTTTTTTCGATGTCAGTCTTTTTAATTGGGAACTTCAGAATAATTTCAGCAAAATTTATATTTTGTTAATAAATTTTATATTTGTTTAAAAACGAATTTAATAAACAAATGCATTATTTGGGTATTTGTCGACGAAAACGTTTTTTTTCAAACTCAGTCCTTTCAGTTTAAGTTTCTCAGACTTTTTTCGTTCACAGATGCCCTAATAATGCATTTGTTTATTTAATTTATTTATGAAAATCATAAAATTGATAAACAATTATAAATTTTGCTGAAATTATCATGAAGTTCCTAATTAAGAAAGTTGGCATCGAAAAAAACTAATTTTTCTGTCAACAAATCCATGATTATTGCATTTGTTTATTAAATTTGTTTAAAAATATCATCAAGTTTATAAACAAATTATGAATTTTGCTAAAATTATCATAAAGTTCCTAATTAAAAAAAATGACACGGAAAAAAACTCTTAGAAATCTTATCAGCTTTTTTTCAAATTTTTTTGTCCAAATCGGTCAATATTTGTGGGCTGTACGTTATTTTGAACCAAAAAAGTCATTTTTTCCCCACTCTGCGACACTGGACTAAAACCGAGAGTTTGGTGTATTATAAAAATGTTTTTACTTGAATAGAGAGACCATTAAATTAGATTATATTTTCATTTGAGAAATTTTTTAATATATAATAGTTTAAAATATTGGTATTGGACAATAAAACATATATATTTACAATTTTCAGTATCACAGGGATTCAGTGTATGCGTGGGTAATTTCTGCCAAGTTAGGGGACACAATGGCGCTAACTGTACCAAAACAGATGAATGTTGCTCTGATGTATGCAATTTTACCAGTAAGTAGAAAAATTATTAATATACATATCATAGGGTGATTTTCTTTTTTGGATTTTTTTAAATTCAATTTGGAACCCCTACAAATTATTTCGTTTTTCGAAAAAATAACCTCTGATTTGTTTCAGAATTAAAACAAAATATTTAGAGGTCGATTAAGGACATTTTAGGGCAAAAATGCTCATTCCTAATTAAATTGACACTATTCATTGATTATTTATTTCTGGCGCCTATGAATTGTGTTCTTTACAAATCAATATTGCACCCAGATTTTTTGCAGATTGTTACAATCACATTAAAAGGTCGCTCAAGGCCATTTTAGGGGAAAAATGGCCATTTGTAATAAAATTGACGCTCTTTATTAATTATTCATTTCTGGCGCATATGAATTGTGTTCTTTATAATTCAATATTGCACTCTGATTTTTTTCAGAATTTTACAATATCATTAAAAGGTCGCTCAAGGCCATTTTAGAGGAAAAATTGCCAATATTAAATAAATTGACGCTATTAATTGATTGTTCATTTCTGGCGTGTATGAATTGTTTTCTTTAAAATTCAATATGGCACTCAGATTTTTTTCAGATTTTTACAATAAAATTAAAAGGTCGCTCAAGGCCATTTTAGGGCAAAAATGGCCATTTTTAATTAAATTGACGCTATTCATTGATTCTTCATTTCTGGCGGATATCAAATGTGTTCTTTGCAATTCAATATGGCACGCAGATTTTTTTCAGATTTTTACAATAACATTAAAAGGTCGCTCAAGGCCATTTTAGGGCAAAAATGGCCAATTTTAATTAAATTAACGCCATTTATTAATTATTCATTTCTGGCGCATATCAAATGTGTTCTTTGCAATTCAATATTTCACTCAGATTTTTTTCAGATTTTTACAGTAACATGCAAAGGTGGCTCAAGGCCATTTTAGAGGAAAAATAGCCATTCTTAAATAAATTGACGTTATCAATTGATTATTCATTCCTGGCGTGTATGAATTGTGTTCTTTAAAATTCAATATGGCACTCAGATTTTTTTCAGATTTTTACAATAACATTAAAAGGTCGCTCGAGGCCTTTTTAGGACAATAATGGCCATTTTTAATTGAATTGATGCCATTCATTAATTATCCATTTCTGGCGCATATCAAATGTGTTCTTTGCAATTCAATATTGCACTCTGATTTGTGTCAGAATTAAAAAAAATATATTTAGAAGTCGCTCAAGGCCATTTTAGAGGAAAAATAGCCAATATTGAATAAATTGACGCTATTAATTGATTATTCATTTCTGGCGTGTATGAAATGTGTTCTTTGCAATTCAATATTGCACTCAGATTTTTTTCAGATTTTTACAGTAACATGCAAAGGTCGCTCAAGGCCATTTTAGGGCAAAAATGGCCATTTTTAATTGAATTGACGCTATTTATCAATTATTTATTTCTGGCACATACCAAATGTGTTATTTGCAATTCAATATTGCACTCTGATTTGTGTCAGAATTTGAAAAAAAATATATTTAAAGGTCGCTCAAGGCCATTTTAGAGGAAAAATAGCCATTATTAAATAAATTGACGCTATTTATTAATTATTCATTTCTGGCGCATATGAAATGTGTTCTTTGCAATTCAATATTGCACTCAGATTTTTTTCAGATTTTTACAGTAACATTAAAAGGTCGCTCAAGGCCATTTTAGAGGAAAAATAGCCAATATTAAATATATTGACGCTATTAATTGATCATTTATTTCTGGCGTGTATGAACTGTATTCTTTACAATTCAATATTGCACTCAGATTTTTCTCAGATTTTTACAATTACATTCAAAGGTCGCTCAAGGCCATTTTAGGGCCAAACTGGCCATTATTAAATAAATTGACGCTATCAATTGATTGGCTATTCTTGATTAAGTTGACCCTATTTATTGAATATTCATTTCTGGCGAGCATGAATTGTGTTTTTTAAAACTCAATATTGCACTCACTTTTTTTCAGATTTTTACAATGACATTCAAAGGTCGCTCAAGGCCATTTCAGTGTAAAAATGGCTATTCTTGATTACATTGACGCTATTTATTGATTCATTATTTCTGGCGCGTATGAATTGTGTTCTTGACAATTCAATATTGCACTCAGGTTTTTTTTCCAGATTTTTACAATAACATTCAGAGGTCGCTCAAGGCCATTTTAGAGGAAAAATGGCTATTCCTAATTACATTGACGCTATTTATTGATTCATTATTTCTGACGCACGTGAATTTTGTTCTTCACAATTCAATATTGCACTTAGATTTTTTCGGATTTTTACAATAAGATTCAAAGGTCGCCTAAGGCCATTTTAGTGCAAAAATGGCCATTCTTAATTAAATTTACGCTGATAATTGATTTTTTATTCCTGGTGCACATGAATTGTGTTTTTTACAATTCAGTATTGCACTCAGATTTTTTGCAAATTTTTACAATAACGCTTAACAATTATTTTAATTTAATTTAATTATTTTAAATAATTTAACAATCACGCTTACCCCTTGAGGCTCGCCGAAAGGGAAATGGCTTAATGGTATATATTCAAAGGTCGCTCAAGGCCATTTTAGGGCAAAACTGGCTATTCCTAATTGAATTGACGCTATTTATTGATTATTCATCTTTAAAGCGTATGTATTTTGTTCTTTACAAGTCAATATTACACTCAGATTTTTTTCCAGATTTTTACAATGACATTTAAGGGTCGTTCAAGGTCATTTGCTTGATAAAATGTTGATTCAATTGAATTTTCTTTATTTTTCTCCCATAAAGAAGCAGTGTCAATTTATTCATTTCGAAGAAAAAAAATTAGTTAAGTTGTTTGATAATTATTTCTCATATTATTTGAAGGACATTCAAGGTCATTTCGCAAAACATGAGCTCTTTGTAAATTATGATAATGAAAAAACAGTGCCAACACTTGCATATTAGATGGTAGTTTATCGCCAACTAAGTTTTCCTCTTTCTTTTCTAAAAGGTAAATCATTACCCCTTCTTCTGCACTTATGATAATTAATTCTTTGTAATTATAATTTGAAAACGAAACTTGATCACATATTAATAAAGCTGGGATATCCTCTTGTTTTCAATTTTTTCTATTTTAATTTAAAGCAGAATACAAAAAATAACTATCATGGAAAAGAAAAAAACTTCTGAATAACCATTTTTCGAAAAATCACCTTGAATGACCTTGAAGTAGTATGACACGCAGTTATTGAACGTATGGAATAATTGTTTTGTCACAATGAATAAATTAACACTGTTTCTCAAAAAATAAGTAAAGAAAATTTAATTGAATCAACATTTTATTAAGAAAATGACCTTGAGAGACCTTTGAATGTCATTGTAAAAATCTGAAAAAAAATCTGAGTGCAATATTGAATTGTAAAGAACACAATTCAAACGCGCCAGAAATAAATAATTAATAAATAGCGTCAGTGTAATTAAGAATACTCATTTTTGCCCTAAAATGACCTTGAGCGACCTCTAAATATTTTTTGAAAATTCTGAAACAACTCAGAGGTCATTTTCTCGGCAAAGGGAACAGTTTGTGAGGGTGCCAAGTTGAATTTTAAAAAAAGCCAAAAAAAAGAATCACCGTAAGATATCTGCAAAAATTACGAATTTTAATAAATTCCATTGGATTTTAAATGAAATTCAATTGACATTATTTAAATATCTATCATCGTCAATTTCACTTTGTGCGCATGGGAAGTTTTTCCTAAGATTCTTGAGAAAATAAAAAAATAATTATACAAAAAAAGTTCATCTTCAACCAAAAAATTGAAATTTGACCAAAGGTTTCAATTTCAGATCGAAAGCAGTTAACCCCATTTGAAAAAGACGAATTTTTGAAGAAATAGTTGAATCCTCAACCAAAACAGATTCATTTTCAACCAAACAGTTTCATTCTTAAATGAAAAATAGTACACTTTTACCAGAAAAAAAGAATTTTCTACAAAATATTTTCTAACAGAAGATTAATTTTTGAAGAAAAAGACCAATTTTAGTCGAAATAGTTCAATTTTGAACCAAAGAGATGAATTTTCAACTAAAATAATCTATATTCGACAAAAAAAAAAAAATTTCAACAAAGTGGTTCATCTGTTAACCAAGTTTTTGAATTTTCAAAATTTCGTCAAGAAAATTTTTCAATTTCTTAAAAGATTAAATTTCTACTGAGAGAGGTCAGCCTTAAAACTTTTTTTAAACTGTCTCAAATTATTCATTACATTGTGATAATTTTTTAAAAATTTGAAAACATTACCTTAAAATCTTCCAAATTTTCTTAGAGATTTTTAGAAACCTTTCGAAATTTTTTGAATTCTTTTGAAATTTGGATGAAAAAATTATTTTAAATAAAAAAAATGAATAAAAAAATTTTTTAATTTATTATTCCAAAACATTAAAAATTTACATTTTGTTTTAAATGTTTTAAAATCTTTTAAAGTTTTCAATTATTGTTGTATCTTTTTACGAATTCCAAATATTTTTTTAAACTTACTTGAATTTTTTCTAAAATTCTGTAACCGAGCAAAATTAGAAAATTCTGCTTTAAAATCTTAAACTTTTTTTTAAATATTAGAAAAAAATGTATTCTCTTGAAATCATCCAAAATTCTTCTGAAAAAACGTATGTTTCTAAAATCTTTAAAACTCTACATTATGTTTAAAATTTTTCATAATCTTTTCATGTTTTAAATTATTGTTAAAGCTTTCCAAAGCTTTTAAACTTTTTCTTCGAAATATTCGAAAATCTTGATTTTGTTAAAAAAATTTTGAAGTTTTTTGAAGTTTTAAATTATTATTTACTCTTTTCAAAACTTCTAAACGTCTCTTAAATTTACTTGATTTTTTTCTGATATTTTAAAATGGTTGAAAATTTAAAAATTTTTCTTTCAAATCTTCAACATTCTTTTTCGTATTTTTAGGAAATCATTTGAAATCTTTTAAAATCTTTTTAAATTTTCTCTTAAAATTAGTTTTTCAGCAAAAAAAAAATATTCCAAATTTTCCAAAGAAGGAAAAAAAATATTCTTCTGGTAGCTTTCAAAATTCTTCAAAAACTTTTTTTTTAAATCTTAAAAAATCTACATTCTTTTGAAAGCTTCTGAATTTTTTCAAACTCTTCGAAAATCTAGATTTTGTTAATAATTTGGGAAGTCCATCCAAGTTTCAAATTATTTTTGAATCTTTTTAAAATTTCTAAATATCTCATAAACTTACTCGAATTTTTTATTAAATGTTGTATTCTTGCATAATTGAAATTTTTTTTTTAATATCTTTTACATTCTTTTTCGAATTTTCAGGTAACAATTAAAAATTAAAATTTTTTTTTTCAATTTTATCTTAAAATTCTTTTTTTCAAATAAGAAATTATTTGAAATTTTCCATGAATCTAAATCTTTTTTTTTATTCTTTCGAAAGTTTTAAAAATTCTACAGTTTTAAAAAATTTTAGAAAATCTTTTTATGATTTAAATTATTTTAGATTCTGTTCAAAACTTCCAAGACTTCTGAATATCTTTTAAAATAACTCACTTTTCTTCACAAATTTCAAAATCCTGATAAATAAAAAAATTTTGTTAAAAATCTTCCAGATTATTTTTGAAGATGTGAAATCTTCAAAATTTATAATTAATCTTTCAACTAAACTTTTTTTTAGATACGACACAGGAATGTTGAAAATAATTTTTTAATAAAGTTTTTTTTTTAAGTTCAAGCAAGTTTAATTTCTTTTAATTTTTGTTGAAGAAATTTTGCAACTGTTTAAACAATTTCTATTTATTTAATTTTTTGTTATGCCAAATCATTAAAAATAAAGACTTTTCCTACCAATTAAATACTTAATGGATGTTAGGGATAATATTTTTTATTTAAGACATTATTAAATTGTTTATGAGACCATTAGTAATCATTCAATTCTCACTTTCCAAAAATGAATAAATAAATTACTAATTCCAGAAAATACGAAATTTTCATTAATTTCAATGAAACAAATATAAATCATTTACACAATGAAAAATTCCATGAACAAAAAATATTATTCTTGAACAATTCTTGAGCAGTGACTGAAATTCAATTTTCAAAAAGTTAATAACAATTAGTTGTTTTTCCTATAATTGCAAAAACTGATTGTTCTCCAAATAGAATTCGATGTGAATTTTAAAAAGTCCCAGGGCACGTTTTAAGATTGAATGATTTGAAAAAAGATAAATTTTTGTTTCGGAAAACTCAGAAAATGGGGGGGGAGCTGTCCTCATAAAGTGTGAAAAAAATTTTTCAATGTATTTTTGGACTACCCTAAGTTGCACAAAAAGCATAAAACTTGATCCATATTTACCCCGAGTTGACGATATATTATTATCATTTGAAAATAGTTTGAAATAATAGTTTCGAATATTGGTATTGAATATTGAATATTGGTATTGAACAATAAAACATAATGATTTTTTTTTATGAAATGATGCTTCTTGATCTAAATAGTCCAAACCAGAATAAGTTTAATATTCAGCAGTAAAAAAATTTCTAGCTCCGTTGAGATTCGAACCCAGGTCTCGCAGATTGCCAGCAATTTGTGAGACGTGGGCTCGAATCCCATCGGAGATAGAGGGGATTTTTTTCAAGCTAGCCAATAAGAAACGCAACAACAAAATTTAATAAAACATAATGTTTTATAATTTTTAGGTGTAAGTGGTCGGACAGTATGCATCGGTGATTAATTTGCTGCGATTCAGAGAGCGGACCTAAATTCTTCCAAAATTTCAATTCATGAAATATCTACAAGTTTGGGTTAGAAAGTGCTCGGTATTTATCTTTAATGTAACTTTCTAAAGTCAATGTTGAGATAAATAAATAATTACATCTACTTTAGAAAATCATAATTATTTCAGAAAACCCCTCTCATATTATCCCTCCACTGATTCTCTTTGCTACCTCTTCCTTTTTAAACTTCCTTTTTCTTTAAATCTCCTCTTCTCACTTCCCCAGCTAACACTCCCTTTCCCCTACTTTCCTTCCCCAGTCATCACTTTCCCTCCGCTACTCTCCTGTACTACACTGCTATCCCTCCCTTAACTTCCCTCCCTCACTTCCAATCATTTCCCCACTTCCTATCAAATCCTCTACTTCCCCATCCTTCATTTCCCCTGGCTTCCCGAGCGAACATTATCCCGACTTCCCCTCTGCTCTCTTTCCTAGCTGAATCATCCCTTCCCCTACTTCTCTTCCCCAGTCATCACTTTCCCTTTCCTACTCACCCGCACTACCCTACTAGCCCTCCCTTCACTTCCCTCACTTCCCACCCTTACTTCCAATCATTCCCTCTACTTTCCATTACTTCCCCTACTTCCTCTACTCGCTCCTCCCGTAATTACCCCTCACTTCCTCAATCTGCATTTCTCCTCCTCCTCCTCTCGTCATTATCCCCAGTTTCCACTATTTGTCCTCTGCTCCTTTCCCTTCACTGCCCCTCTTCCAACTTCCTCTATCCTCACTTTCTATTCCTTATTTCCCCTCACATTCTCTACTTCGCCTCCCTTATTTTCCATCAATTTCCCCATTTTCTTTCCACACATTTCAAATTCACTTTCGCTCACGTCCCCTTCTTGAAAAAGTATGATGGACGGACACCGACCGAAACTATAGCGGTTTTAACACGGGGCAACGAAACCCTAAAAACTTTTTGCGAATTGACATTCATTAGTATTTTAAACAAAAATCTTTTGATAATTGATGTTATTGGCTGCTGCTAATGACTGTTATTGTCCATTGCTAATGGTTGTTATTGTCAGTTACTAAGATTTTTTCACTATCCGTTACTAAAAGATGTTATTGGTCGTTGCTAAGGGTTGTTTTAATAATCGTTGCCAGGAGATGTTATTATCTGTTGCTAAGGGTTCTTATTGACAGTTGCTAAGGTTTTGCTACTGGCCGTTGCTGAAGGATTCTGATGGCTGTTGCTGAAGAATGTTATTAAACGTTGCGAGGGGATTTTATTGTCCTCTCACGAGGGTTGTTATTGTTTATTTCTAGGGAGTCGTATCAATCGTGATTGAGGCTTTTTATTGCCCGTTGCTAGGACATGTTATTAGCTGTTGCTAGGGTTTGTTATTGACCGTTTTCCGGAGATTTTATCAAGCGTGGCTAAGAGTTTCTGTTGACCTTTTCTCAACGTTGTTATTGTCCATTGCTAGGGAATTGTATTGATCGATGTTAAGGTCTACTATTGACCGTTGTTAAGGTTGTTTACTGACCGTTCCCAGAGCCTGTTAGTGGCCGTTGCTAAGGGTTGCTATTGTCCATTGCTAGGGGGTTTTATTGATTGTTGCCAAGGATTATTATTATCCATTGCTAGGAGATGTTATTAGCTGTTTAGAAGGGCTGCTATTGATCATTGCTAAATATTTTTACTGACCGTTGCTAAAAGATGTTAGTGGCCGTTGATAAGGGTCACTATCAACTGTTGCTAGGAGATGTTATTGACTGATAAGGGCTGTTATTGGCCGTTGTTAAGGACTGTATTAGTAAACGTTTCCAGGAAGTTGTATTGATTACTGCTGAGAGTTGTTATTGTCCGTTGATCAGGGTTGTTATTGACCGTTGCTGGAGAATGTTATTGGGCGTTGATAGATGTTATTGAGCGTTTCTGAGTCTTGATTTTGACCATTGCTGAATGTTGTCATTGTCTGTTCCTAGGGAGCTGTTATAATCGTTTTTGAGGGTGATTATTGCCTGTTTCAAGGGGATATTACTAGCTATTGCAAAGATTTGTTATTGACAATTGCTAGGGGATATTAATCAGCATTGCTAAGGGTCGATATTGATTGTTGCTTAGGCTTCTTATTGTCCATTTCTAGCAGATGTTACTAGCTGTTGCTGAGGACTGTTATGGCCCTTCGCTAGGGGATCTGTTTAAACGTTTCTGAAGGTTGATATTGGTCATTGCTGAAGGTTTTTATTGTCAGTTTCTAAGAAATTGTATTATTTGTTGCTACAGCTTTTTATTTAGTAGCTGGGAGATATTATTAGATATTGCTATGGGTTATTACTAACTATTTTTGAAGATGTTATTAAGCTTTGGTAAAGGCTGATGATATCCGTTGCTAAAGGTTTGGTCTTATCCGTTGCTAGGGAGTGGCATTTGTCGTTTCTAAAGACTATTATTGTCAGTTTCTAATTATTTGTAATCGCTGTTGCTAAGGGTTATTATTGTCAACTGCTATTGCATGTTATTAGCCGTTGCTGAAAGTTGTTATTGACTGTTGCTTGGGAGTTTTATTGATTGTTGCTAAGGGCCTTCACTAATCCTTGTTTAGGGTTGTTATTATTCGTTGATAAAGTAGGTTAATAACCACAAATAATTGTTGTTATTTGTCTTGCTGAGGGTTGTGATTGTTCGTGGGTAGGGAGTTTTATTGGTGCTAAGGATTGTTATTGTCCGTTACTAGGGGATATTATTAGCTATTGCTGAGAGATGTTATTGTCCGTCGATAAGGGTTGTTATTGACCGTTGCTAGAGAATGTTATTGGACGTTGATAGATGTTATTAAGCGTTTCTAAGGCATGATTTTGACTGTTGCTGAAGGCTGTCATTGTTCTTTTTTAGGGAGCTGTTATTATCGTTTTTGAGTGTTGTTATTTTCTGTTTCAAGGGGATATTACTAGTTATTGCTAAAGTTTCTTATTGACCATTGCTAGGGGATATTATCGAGCATTGCTAAGGGTCGATATTCATTGTTCTCAAAGGTTGTTATTGTCCATTTCTAGAAGATGTTACTTGCTCTTGCTAAGGGTTGTTATTGAACTTCGCTAGGAGATCTTATTAAATGTTTCTGAAGGTTGATATTGATCGTTGCTAAAGGTTTTTATTCTCAGTTTCTAGGAATTTGTCTTAACCGTTGCTAATGGTTGTTTATTCTGTAGCTAAGGGATATTATTAGCTATTGCTATGTGTTATTATTGACTTTGGGGGATGTTATTAAGCGTTGTTAAGGGCTATTGTTAACCAATGTTAACCGTTGCTGAATGTTGGTCTTGTCCGTTGCTAAGGAGTTGCATTAGTTGCTTATAAGGGTCATTATTGTCAGTTTCTGAGTGTCAGTAATGGCCGTCGCTAAGGGTTATTACTGTCCATTGCTACTGCATGTTATTAGCCGTTGCTGAAAGTTTTTATTGACCGTTGCTTGGGAGTTTTATTGATTTTTCTAAGGGCCTTCACTAATCCTTGTTTACGGTTGTTATTGATCGTTGATAGGGCATGTTAATAACCGTACGTAATGGTTGTTATTTGCCTTGCTACGAGTTTTGATTGTTCGTGGGTAGGGAGTTTCATTGGTGCTAAGGGTTGTTGTTGTCCACTACTAGGGGATATTATTAGCTATTGCTGAGAGTTGTTATTCTCTGTTGATAAGGGTTGTTATTGACCGTTGCTAGAGAATGTTATTCGGCGTTAATAGTCGATGTTATTGAGTGTTTCTTAGGCTTGATGGGGACCGTCGCTAAAGGTTGTTATTTTCCGTTTTTAGAGAGTTGTTATGATCGTTTCTGAGGGTTGTTATTGTCTGTTTCAATTAGATATTACTAGCTATTGCTAAGGTTCCTTATTGACCACTGCTAGGGGATATTATTGAGCATTGCTAAGGGTCGATATTCATTGTTCTTAAAGGTTGTTATTGTCCATTTCTAGAAGATGTTACTTGCTCTTGCTAAGGGTTGTTATTGACCTTCGCTGGGGGATCTTATTGAACGTTTCTGAAAGTTGATATTGATCGTTGCTAAAGGTTGTTATTGTCATTTTCTAGGAACTTTCTTAACCATTGTTAAAGGTTCTTTACTCTCTAGCTAACGGATATTATTAGCTATCGCTATGGGTTATTATTGACTTTGAGTGATGTTATCAAGCGTTGTTAAGGGCTATTGTTAACCGTTGCTAAAGGTTGGTCTTGTCCGTTGCTAAGGAGTTGCATTGGTCGCTTATAAGGGTGATTATTATCAGTTTCTGAGTGTCCGTAATGGCCATCGCTAAGGGTTATGACTGTCCATTGCTATTGCATGTTATTAGCCGTTGCTGAAAGTTTTTATTGACCGTTGCTTGGGAGTTTTGTTGACCGTTGCTTGAGAGTTTTATTGACCGTTGCTTGGGAGTTTTATTGATCGTTGCTAAGGGCCTTCACTAATCCTTGATTAGGGTTATTATTAACCGTTCATAGGGTAGGTTAATTACCACACATAATTTTTGTTATTTGTCTTGCTGAAGGTTGTGATTGTTCGTGGGCAGGGAGTTTTATTCATGCCAAGGTTTGTTATTGTCCGTTACTATAGGATGTTATTAGCCATCGCTAAGGGTTGTTATTGACCGCTGCTAATGTTTCTTACAGTTGCTAGAGGATTCGAGTGACCTTCGTTAAAATTTGTTATTCACAGTTGCTAGAAGATGTTGTTGAAAGTCGCTAAGGAAAGTTATTGTCCGTTGATAGAATGTCGTACTAATCCTTGCTCGGGGTTATTCTCAGTTTCTAGGGATGTAATGAGCTGTTGCTAATGATTGTTATCAACCGTAGCTAGAGGATATTATTGACCGTTGAAAAGAATCATTATTTACCGATGCTGAGGGTTGTTATTGTCCGTTGCTACTGAACTTTATTGACCGTAGCTAAAGGTTTTTATTATCCATTTCCAGGAGATGTTAGTAACTCATGCTAAGGATTGTCATTACCCGCTGCTAGACAGTTCTATTGGCGGTTGCTAAGGGTTATTATTGGCTGTTGATAAGGATTGTACGATAAATCCAAGATGAAAAGTAGGGTAGGAAGTAGAAGTAACTGATGATAATCAGGGAATGGAGAGGAAAATAGAGGTGGGGATAGAATAGGAGAAAATCAGATAGAACATGATTCTACAGAAGAGGAGAGGAGATAGGTGGAGTCCTAAGGGGAAAGGGGAAATTTTATCAACTCAATTTCCTATTAGGCTACAAAACCCTTTTTCGTAGACACATAGGATAACTTTGACTATACTTTTTTTAAAGGAAGGATAATTATTCCCTGAACGTTTCTCAATGTATGCGGCAAGACTCAACCTTGTAGAATTACGCCTACTTGATACTTGTCTACAGCAATAATAATGGTCGGCAATTCAAGAAGAAGTACGTAATTGATAGGCCATATGGTGTCTGGAGTTGTGCACATTCCCTGGATTTAATTGCCTTTTATTGCGTGACTCTGGGATAGATGTAATGAAAAAAAGGTGGACTCGCACGTTTATGTTTAACCATGTACCTGGTTATGTTCACTTCATTCTAACTGCTTGAGAATTAATGGTGATACTCACAGATCACGAAACAGTGATATAAACATAAAACGGTCAGATACGGTTCGTAAACGACGACAAATTGAGCAGAATGGTCCTAAAGTCAGACAAACAGCAGAATCAAGACATCGGATCGTGGACATTAAAACTGTTTTACACTTTCCCGTCTGCGAAGGACACCTGTGAACTTGTTTGCCGTTAATTGTTGCAACATTGCCAGTACCATTTGCAAACAATTTTTATTTAACATTTGATAATAAATATTAATATTTATATGATTGCTGAAGATTATTCATAATAATCTTCGAATTTTTTTTCATTCACATTGTCCAATTGTGAATTGGAAAGTTTGTTCTAGCATACGTCAGTTTTGGTATCATCATTGACTTTTAGTAATTGGAATTGTTTAATTTCCAATGGTTCCATTAGTTTGGATTTTTTTTATAATAAAATCTATCGAAGCACTTTGAATGTCATTTGATAGTACATGAATAATTTAATATTTGATTCGAAGTTTCTTAATTTTTGAATGCTCAATCAGGAACTTTACTAATTTTTTAATTTTTAGTTTGTTATGCTAGGTTTTCTAACCAGATAGAACTAATTTTGAATATACATTTAGTAATGATTTTTTAAAATAATTGAATTTTTACGGGCATTAAATTTGAACCTAATCACTTATGGAGATTGCCAGTTTTTAAATTTCACTATGAAAAAAACAAGAATTGGGTAGCATTTGTACGGATACTATCGTCATCAATAATTTATGACTCTTTTAATATCAATTACAAAAACGTGGTTCTTGAAAAACAAAATTAAAACACTTTACACCTTTTAAAATTAATTTTTATTTTCCTTGAAATATTATAAAATCACTTCAAATCTTTACAATTTGTTGAAATCCAGCAAAATCCCTTCAAAACATTCAAAATTCTTGAAATCTATTTAAAATCTTTGAAAATCTTTTCAAATTTTTGAAATTGTCAAATATGAGTTTTCTTCACAAAAAAAGAATTTAAGCGAAACATATGAATTTTTCAACCAATATTTTAATTTTCAATTAAAAAAGATAAATTTTTAACAAAAAATGAAAAGGTAAGATTCTTAATTACAGAAATTAATTTTTCAATGAAGAAACAAATTTTCAACCGAATAGTTGAATTTTCATTTAAAATTAAATTATCAACAAAATAGTTGAATTATCTAATGGAAAGACGAATTTATAACAGAAAGGTTGACTTTTCAACATAAAGGATACTTTTCAACGAAAGGGTTTAATTTTTAAAAAAGTAGAATTATTTGCAAACAAATAGTTAAATGTTTAACGAAAAACATGAATTTTTAACCAAAAGCATTCATTTTCTATCTCAAGAAAGGAATTTTCAACAAAAAAAAGTATGAATTTTAAACCAAAAATTAAATAATTATATTTTCTCTTTAAAAAATTAATGTTTTTACAAAAAAAAAAACGAGTTTCTAACAAAAGAGTTAAATTTTCAGTGCGAGATAGATATACAACCAGGATGATGAATCTTCAACTGAAATATTTAAATTTTCTGTTAAAAAATTAAACTCTTGAACCAAAAACAACGATTTTTCAGAAAAATAGTTGAATTTTCAACCAAAGAGGTGAATTTTCAACTAAAATGATACATTTTTAACAAAAAAATAAATTTTTAAAAAAGAAGTGCAACTTTCAAGCATTTAGTTGAATTTTCAACGAAAAAGAATAATTTTCTACGAAAAAAAATTAATTTTCAACAAAATATATCAATTTTTAACCGGATTGTTGAATTTTCAACATAAAAATATAATTTTTAACAATAAATGGAATTATTCAATTTTGATTTAAAAAAAATTAATTTTCATCCAAAATAAGGAATTTTCAACCAAACAGATTAATTTTCTACCAAAAAAGACGAATTTTTAACAAAAGAAATGAATTTTCAACCAAGTAGTTAAATCTTCAACCGAGTTTTGAACAAAATAGTTAGATGAATTTTTAAGTCAGAATCTTATTTTTCTACCGAAAAAAAACGAAATTTGAATAAAAAACATGAATTTTCAACTAAGAAAGAAATTTTTTTACAAAAATTGAAATAGTTTAATTTTCAGTTTCAAAAATTAATTTGCAACCAAAAAGAAAATGATTTTTCAACAAAATAGTTAATATTTTACAGAAATAGTTCTGTTGTCAACCAAAAGATGAATTTTCAAGCTAGAATCTTAATTTTCTACCAAAAAAAAAAAATGTAATTTCAAAAAAATACATTGATTGTCAACTCAGAGGTAACAATTCAAAAAAATTAAGCAGGTGAATCTTTTGTTGAAAAAGTGAATTTTTAACAACAGCAAATAAATTTCCAACAAAATAGTTGCATATTGAATTCAAACATTTTCAACTAAAATGAAGAACCTCAACCAGAACAATGAATTTGAACAAAGCAGTTCAAGTTTCAAAAAAATACATGATTTTTTGAAAAAAAATTCATTTGAAAATGGAATAGTTAAATTTTCAGTTAGGAAAATTAATTTAAAACCATTTCCCCATTTCCCCTGCTACCCGTCTCCTAATTTTTCTCACTTCTCCTACTTCTTTTCCACTCACTTTCCCTACTTCCACTCCACCCATTTTGCTTCACTTCCCATCTCCTTATTTGATCTCATTTCCCCTCCCTTAAATCTTCTAACTTTCACTCACTGCATCTTTTTTCCCTACGTTCCCTTTCCTTACTTCCCTTTCCTTACTTCCCCTCCCTTGTTTCCTTGTATTTCCGCTACTTTCCATCTACTTTCTACTCCTTCTCCACTGACTTTCCCTTCTTCCCATCCACTGACTTCACCTATTTCTCATCCACTGACTTCACCTACTTCCCTTCCAATAATTTTCCTTTACTTCTTGTACTTTGTATCTTCTCATTTCCTCTCACATCACCTACGGTGCCGCTCCTAATTTCCTTCTACTTCTCCTCATTCCCCTCACATAGCGACCACTCACTCCCCTACTTCCATTCCACTCATTTCGCCTCACTTCCCCACTCCCTACTTCCTCATTTTTCTCCTAACTTCCCGCCCCTTCTATTTTCTCATCACCCCTTGCTTCCCCTTTCTTTCCATACTTTCCCTTTCCTCACTTTTCTTTCCTTGTTTCTCCGCATTTCCTCTTATTACCCTCCCCTCATTTTCCCCACTTTTCCTACTTTCCCTACACTTACATCCCCTAATTCAACTTCACTTATATCCTCTAACTTGCTTCACTTCTTCCCACTTCATTTTCCCTACTCCCCCCCCCTTAGTTCTCCTTAAATCCCCATCTTTCCCACACTCACTTCCCGTCTACTTATTTCTCCTCACTTCCTTTTCTTGGAAAAAATTACGTCAGATGGACGGATGCCCGACCAAAACTATAAGGGTTTCTGCCCGGGACTAGAAAACCCTAAAAATGAAAGAAAAAACTTATATTTTTTAACCTGGTGGATATTATTTTTAAGGAGTGCCTTTAATATTTGCAAAGAAATGGGATTATTTGTTTTAAAAAAATTCAAATTTAATATTAAATAAAAATGAATTTAAAAAAAAATCGGCTCTCACAAATTACTTTGAAATTTAGTTAATTTTTTTTTCTGAAAAAAGATCTTCTCCTTTCGCTCCGCTGGGAGTCGAGCCACAGAACTTTTGATTTCCGGTCAGGTGCTTTCACATTAAGCTACTAGAGAGATTGAGAGAAGAAACCATCTTTAGAAATATACGCATTATTATGCTAGATGGTACAAATAAAATTTTTGAAGGAATCTGTATTATCATCAGAGAATAACAGAAATTGTTAACCTCTCTTTCAGACTAGATGGAGCTATAAATTAAAAATGATTTAATTTCATTTTTTTTCTGAAAAAAGATCATTTCCTTTCGCTCCGCTGGGAGTCGAACCACATAACTTCTGATTTCCGGCCAGGTGCTTTCTCATTAAGCTACTAGAGAGATCGAGAGGAGAAACTATTTTCATAAATATACACATTATTATGCTAGATAGTACAAATAAAATCTTTCAAGGAATCTGTATTATCATTAGAGAATGAAATCAATTTTTAACGTCTTTTCCAGACTAGATTAGGCTATGAATTAAATTTTTTTTTCTGATAAAAGATCTTCTCCTTTCGCTCCACTGGGAGTCGAACCACAGAACTTTTGATTTCCGGTCAGGTGCTTTCACATTAAGCTACTAGAGAGATTGAGAGAAGAAACCATCTTTAGAAATACACGCATTATTATGCTAGATGGTAAAAATAAAATTTTTGAAGGAATCTGTATTATCATCAGAGAATAACAGAAATTGTTAACCTCTTTTTCAGACTAGATGGATCTATAAATTAAAAATTATTTAATTTCATTTTTTTCTGAAAAAAGATCTTCTCCTTTCGCTTCTCCTTCTGATTTCCGGTCAGGTGCTTTCCCATTAAGCTACTAGAGAGATCGAGAGAAGAAACTATTTTCAGAAATACACGCATTATTATGCTAGATGGTACAAATAAAATTGTTCAAGGAATCTGTATTATCACTAGAGAATAACATGAATTTTTAACGTCTTTTCCAGACTAGATAGAGCTATGAAATAAAATTTCTTTTCTGATAATAGATCTTCTCCTTTCGCTTCGCTGGTAGTCGAACCACAGAACTTTTGATTTCCGGTTAGGTTTTTCCCCATTAAGCCACTAGAGAAATCAAGAGAAGGAACTATTTTGAGAAATACACGCTTTATTGTGGTAGATGGTACAAATAAAATTTGTCAAGGAATCTGTATTATCATTAGAGAAGAACATAATTTTTTAACGTCTTTTTCAGACTAGATGGAGCTATGAATTAAAAATAATTTTAATTCATTTTTTTTCTGAAAAAATATCTTCTCCTTTCGCTTCGCTGGGAGTCGAACCACAGAACTTCTAAATTCCGGTCTGGCGCTTTTCCATTAAGCTACTAGAGAGATCGAGAGAAGAAACTATTTTCAGA
>CAKNYM010045502.1:440-39559 GCA_932195095.1 Andricus curvator | reverse complement strand
TTTACAATAATTTTCAATTCATATTTCCATCTAGTCTGAAAAGACATAAAAAATTTCTGTTATTCTCTGATGATAATACAGATTCCTTGAAAAAAGTTTCTTCTCTCGGTCTCTCTAGTAACTCCATGGGAAAGCACCCGACCGGCAATTGGACGTTCTGAGGTTCGATTCCAAACGGAGCGAAAGAAGATATTTTTTCAGAAAAAAATTAATTTTTAATTCATATTCCCATTTGGTCTGAAAAGACGTTAAGAATGTCTGTTATTCTCCGATGATATTGCAGATTCATTGAAAAAATTTTATTTACCACTTGGAAAAATAATGCGTGTATTTTCTGAAAAAAGTTTCTTCTCTCGATCTCTCTAGTAGCTCAATGGAAAAGCACCGGATCGGCTATCGGTAGTTCTGATGTTCGATTCCCAGCGGAGCGAAAGAAGATCTTTTTTCAGAAAAAAATTAATTAAAATAATTTTTAATTCATATTTCCATCTAGTCTGAAAAGACATAAAAAATTTCTGTTATTCTCTGATGATAATACAGATTCCTTAAAAAATTTTTTTCTCTCGATCTCTCTAGTAGCTTAATGGGAAAGAACATGACCGGCAATCGGACGTTCTGAGGTTCGATTCCTAGCAGAGCGAAAGAAGATCTTTTTTCTGAAAGAAAATTATTTACAATAATTTTCAATTCATATTTCCATCTAGTCTGAAAAGACATTAACAATTTATGTTATTCTCTGATGATAATACAGATTCCTTGAAAAAAGTTTCTTCTCTCGATCTCTCTAGTAACTCCATGGGAAAGCACCAGACCGGCAATCGGAAGTTCTGAGGTTCAAATCCCAGTGGAGCGAAAGAAGATCTTTTTTCAGAAAAAAATTATTTAAAATAATTTTTCTTTCGTGACTCCATCTAGTCTGAAAAGACGTTAAATATTTTATGTTATTCTCTAATGATAACACAGATTACTTCAAAAATTTGGTTTTGTACCATCTAGTAAAATAATGCGTGTATTTCTGAAAAAAGTTTCTTCTCTCGATTTCTCTAGTAGCTTAATGGGAAAGCACCTGACCGGAAATCAGAAGTTTCGTGGTTCGTTTCCCAGCGGAGCGAAAGGAGATCTTTTAAAAAAAAAAATTATTTCAAGTTAACAAGTTGTTCGAAAGTTCAACTATTCTATTGAAAATTCGTTGATTTGAATAAAATAAAGTAATTTGCTATTTTTTTAAATGAAACGTCACCTCTCTTGATAGAAAATTAACTTCCTTCTCGAAAATTTAACTTTCTTCGGAAAAATTTGTCTTTTTGGTTAGTAAAGTTAACTAATTATCTAAAAGTTCAACTAATTTTTTAAAAATATGTTTAAAAAAAAAATTCTCGGCCTACTGCTTTGTGGCGCATTCTGGCGGCAAAATTACAAGGTGTTGGAGGCAGTTAACCACAGTGATAAACAAGTTGTATTCAAATCAGTGAATGGATTGACACGAAGGTCAGGCTCAGTTAACGCTGATGTTGATGTGACCACACCTCCAACCCAAATACATATTATCATCCAAGTTTAATTATGTGGATAATCTCATTCATCGACAAGGTCTAACATTATTTATTTTGACACCATATTTCAAAAGAGCATTTTTATCGCTCCTATAAATCAAACTTGTCATGAATAATAACGAATGACCCGAAATAGCAATCGAGTTTCGGCTTCTGTATTTTACTCTCTATTTTCATCTTTCACAATGAAGGATTTTCAAAAAAAAGTTCAATTTTCAAAAAAAAAAGATTTTCCAACACAATCGATTAATTTCCTACCAAAAAGTTGAACTGTCAACCAGATAAATCTTCAATCAAAATAAATAATTTTTAACTAAAAAAGATTAATTAATTTTTTTTTCTGAAAAAAAATTCTCCTTTCGCTCCGCTCGGGATCGAACCTCAAAACTTCCGATTGCCGGTCGGGTTCTTTCCCATTAAGCTACTAGAGAGATCGAGAGAAGAAACTTTTTTCAGAAAATACACGCATTATTTTGCCAGGTAGTAAATCAAATTTTTTTAAGGAACCTGCATCATCATCAGCGAATAACCGAAATTTGTAACGTCTTTTCAGACTAGATGGATATATGAATTAAAAATTATTGTAATTAGTTTTTTTTCTGAAAAAAAGATCTTCTTTCGCTACGATGGGAATAGAACCTCAGAACGTCCGATTGCCGGTTGGGTGCTTTTCCATTAAGCTACTAGAAAGATCAAGAGAAGAAACTTTTTTCAAGGAATCTGTATTATCATCAGAGAATAACAGAAATTGTTAACGTCTTTTCAGACTAGATGGAATTATGAATTAAAAATTATTGTAAATAATTTTCCTTCTGAAAAAAAGATCTTCTTTCGCTCCGCTGGGAATCGAACCTCAGAACGTCCGATTGCTGGTCGGGTGCTTTCCCATTAAGCTACTAGAGAGATCGAGAGAAGAAACTTTTTTCAGAAAATATAAGCATTATTTTGCCAGGTGGTAAATCAAAATTTTTCAAGGAATCTGTATTATCATCAGAGAATAACAGAAAATATTTAACGTCTTTTCAGACTAGATGGAGCCATGAAAGAAAAATTATTTTAAATCATTTTTTTCTGAAAAAAGATCTTCTCCTTTGAATTTTCACAAGAATAAATTTCTACCGAAAAAGACGAATTTCCAAAGAAAAAAGATCAATTTTCAAACGAAGCAGAAATATTTAAATTTTCAGTTAAAAATAAAATGAGTTTTGAACAAAAATGGAAACGAGTATTTAACAAAATAGTAAAAATTTTAACCAACGAGATGACTTTTCAACTAAAATGATCAATCTTCAACCAAAAAAATTATGTTTTAACAAAGTAGTTATCTTTTTATCAAAGTAGTTTTTTTAACCAAATAGTTTCATTTAAAAAAAAATATAAATTTTATCCCAAAATAAAATACATAGTTAAATTTTCATGCAAGAAGATGACTTTTCTTCTAAAATAATTAACCTTCATCGAAAAAATTATTTTCAACCAAATAGTTCAATTTTCAAATAAAGAAGATAAATTTTCAACCAAAGCAGGAATAGTTAAATTTTCAGTTAAAAAATATGTCAATTTTAAACCAAAAAGAAACAAATATTTAACAAAATAATTAAATTAATTTTAATTTTGATGATTTTTCAAACCAAAAAACAAAAAATTTTCAATGAAACAGTTAAATCCTCAACTTAATAGTTGCATTTTTAACCAAAAAAGAAGAAATTTCCAACTAAAAAAGATGAATTCCCAACCAAGACAGAAATAGTTTAATTCTCAGTTTAAAATAAAAATTAATTTCAAACCAAAATAACAACGAATATTTCAAAAAATAGTAAAATTTTCAACAAAAGAGATTGTTGAATTTTCAACCAAGAAAATTTATTTTCTACCAAAAAAGACTTATTTCCAACCAGTTATTTAAAAAAAAGATGTGTCCTTTTTCCAAAAATCAAATTTTTTAATTTTCAATTTTATTTTTCACGATTAAAACAAAATACAACGCATCCTATCAAAAAATAATCAAAAACAATTGTATAGCTCTTTTTTGGGCGAACAACTTCTGTCTATTTATTTTTTTTTGTAGTTTGTGTCGTTTGTCCAAAAATTTGATTTTTTAAATTGTTTCTAAATACATTTTCAACACTTTGTAAGTGTCTTTTCGAGTCAAAAAGATAAATTTTTAATGAAACAAATTAATTTTTAACTAAAATGATGAATCTTTAATAAAAAATCTGAATTTTGAAACAAATAGTTAGTTGAATTTGCAACCAAAAATAAAATCGTTAAAATGTTGGAAAAATAAATGTTCAGCCAGAAAAATTTTTTTTAACAAAATAGTTTTCTGTTTATAAAAAGAATGATTTTTCAACCAAAAATAGAAGAATTCAATTTTAAGTTGAAGCAATCAATTTTCACTAAAAGAAATAAATTCTCAACAACATAATTCAATTTTAATTGTATTTCTACGAAAATGAAAGTTTCAATAAAATATATAAATTTTCAACTAAAAAAGGTAAATTTACCATTCAAAAATATAAATGTTTCTGTTTGCAATTATAAAAGTAAATTTGAAATTAAAAAAAAAAAACGATATTTTAACACAATTAATTAATTTTCAACTAAAAATATAGATTGTCAAGCAAAAATGAAATGGTTACATATTCAATTCAAAAAAATAATTTTCAACTAAAAAGAAACGAATTTTCAACCAAAGAAAATTATTTTTAATCACAATGATGAATTTTCAATCAAAAATATGAATTTTTGACCAAAAAGTGGAATTTTCAACCTGAATGATGAATTTTCTATAAAAATAGAAACGAATTTTCAACTAAATAGTTCTTTTTCAACCAAAGAAACAAATTCTCAACAAAAAATTGAATAGTTAAATTTTCAAAGAACATATAATTTTTCAACTACAGAGATTACATTCCTATAAAAAAAGGCAAATTTTCCACAAAAAATGGAATAGTTTAAGTGAATTATTAAATAAAATGATGAATCTTCAACTAACAAAAATTTAATTTTCAACCAAATACATGAATAATAATGATAAATTTTCTGGCAAAAATAAAATAGTTAAATTTTCAGTTTGTAAAATAAATGTTCAGCCAAAAAAGAAAGAATTTTCAAAAAAATAGTTAAATTTTCAACCAAAGAAATGAATTTTTCACCAAAAATATGAAGTTTCAACTAATGAGAGTACTCTTCCACCAAAAAAGACGAATTTTGAACAAATAATTGAATTTGCACCTAAAACATATAAATTTTCAACTAAAAATAGAATAGTTAAATTTTAAGTAAAAAAATTAATTTTCAATAAAATTAAAGTGAAATTTCAACGACATAGTATAATTTTCACTTAAGAAGATTAAATTTCTATTAAAAATATAAGTTTTCAATAAAAAGTGGAACAGGCACCTTTTTAGTGAAAAAAAATTAATTCTAAATGAGAAAAAAAAACTAATTTTCAAACAAAAAGATCAATTTTCAATCAATAAGATGAATTTTCTACCAAATATATAAATTTTCAAGCATAAACGAAATAGTTGCATCATTAATTCAAAACACTAATTTTCAACTAAGAAGAAACGAATTTTCAACAAAGAAATTAATTTTCAATCACAATGATGAATTTTCAATCAAAAATATGAATTTTTGACCAAATGGTTAGTTGAATTTTCAACCAAAAAAAGAATAGTGAAAATGTTGGAAAAATAAATGTTCAGCCAAAAAAAGATTTTTTTAACAAAATAGTTTTTTTTCATTACAAAAAAATGATTTTTCAACCAAAAATAAAAGAATTAAATTTTGAATTTAAATAATAAATTTCCAACCAAAAAAATTAATTTTCAACTAAAAAAGGTAAAACAATTTAAAAATAGAAATGTTTCTATTTTCAATTAGAAAAGTAAATTTGAAATAAAAAAAACGAAATTTTAACGAAATTAATTTTTTTTCAACTAAAAATATGAATTTTCAAGCAAAAATGAAATGGTTACATCTTCAATTCAAAAAACTAATTGTTAACTAAGAAGAAACGAATTTTCAACCCAAAAAAAATAATTTTCAATCAGAATAATGAATTTCTAATCAAAAATATAATTTTTGATCAAATAGTGGAAATTTCAACCTAAAAGATGAATTTTCTATCAACAAAAAAAAAACGAATTTCCAACTAAATAGTTCTTTTTCAACCAAAGAAATAAATCCTTAACAAAAAATAGAATAGTTAAATTTTCCAAAAAAATGGAATAGTTTAAGTGAATTATTAACTAAAATGATGAATCTTCAACTAAAAAAAATTTAATTTCTGATCAAATACATGAATTTTCGACTAAAAAGATAAATTTTCTAGAAAAAATAAAATAGTTAAATTTTCAGCCAAAAAAGAAAGAATTTTCAACAAAATAGTTAAATTTTCAACCAAAGAAATTAATTTTTTACCTTAAATATGAAGTTTGAACTAATGAGAGTACTCTTCTACCAAAAAAGACGAATTTTCAACAAATAATTGAATTTTCACCTAGAACATATAAATTTTCAACTAAAAATAGAATAGTTAAATTTTAAGTAAAAAAATTAAGTTTCAATCAAATTAAAGTGAAATTTCAACGACATAGTATAATTTTCACTTAAGAAGATTAAATTTCTATTAAAAATATAAGTTTTCAATAAAAAGTGGAACAGGCACCTTTTTAGTGAAAAAAATTAATTCTAAATAAGAAAAAAAAACCAATTTTCAAACAAAAAGATCAATAAGATGAATTTTCTACCAAAAATATAAATTTTCAAGCATAAACGAAATAGTTGCATCTTCAATTCAAAACACTAATTTTCAACTAAGAAGAAACGAATTTTCAACAAAGAAATTAATTTTCAATCACAATGATGAATTTTCAATCAAAAATATGAATTTTTGACCAAATAGTGGAATTTTCAACCTAAATGATTAATTTTCTATCAAGAAAAAAAACACGAATTTTCAACTAAATAATTCTTTTTCAACCAAAGAAATAAATTCTTAACAAAAAATAGAATAGTTGAATTTTCAAAAATCATAATTTTTCAACGAAAAAGATTACATTTCTATCAAAAAAGGTAAATTTTCAAAAAAAAAATAGAATAGTTTAAGTGAATTATTAACTAAAATGATGAATCTTCAACTGAAAAAATTTAATTTTTGAGCAAATATATGAATTTTCAACTAAAAAGATCAATTTTCTGCCATAAGAGTCCAATGTATTTTCGCCTAGACGATTTTCAGCGCCATCTCTTGTTTCGGATGAAGAACTAAATCTCTGATGACCGCGAAATTTGAATGTCATAACCTTTTAAAATTAAAATTAGTTCACTATTTTCTATTTATCATCCTAAAAGAAGGGAATAGTAATGCAAAAACGGTTAAAAGTATTAAATAAATCTTTTATTTTACAAAGCAGATTAAAATATTACAAATTTACAACCAGCGATTCTGTTTCACTTAAACAGTAATATAAATTTTTCTAAATGTATCTTTTAAAGTAATTAAAACTTATTAAGTAAGTAAGTGTGATTATATACATATAAGGTTATCACATTTAAGATGGTCTATTTATTTATAATAAATATGAGAAATATAAATAAATTGTATTTTTTGTTGAACTTGTTCAAATTGGTCAAAGATGTCATTAAGCTAGATCCGGCACCTCACTAGCGAATCTATAATGAGTTCCAAGAACTAAAAAAATGCCATCAGTTAAAAAAAGATGGAGATATCTCTGTTTCTTTTTAACCAGTGTAATTTTTTTAGTTCTTCTTGGAAAAACAAATTTTTTTTTAAAACGAGTAGTAACTGGAAATACGTAATGCAACATAGACACTGTTACTGTTTTGCCCCAAACAAACCGTTAACCATACACCAAACGTATATAGAAATCCGACTCACAGGTAAAATTTATCATAATAGTTATTCATCTGAACCGAGCGAGGCGCTACTGTCACGTCCAGAATTTTGATTGGCGGAATAATACCGTGAAGTTCGAATCAGCCAATCAGAATGCCAGACGCGATTTTAGGAAGAATTTAATTTGTATCACATGCAGTATGGATGATACGGGTATTATGACAGATGTTTTATATAATTTAATTTTAGGTTACGTGCATATTTGGAAAAATGAAGATGATGCTAAATATTAATTCGCTATCATAAAAATTATGTCAAATTGTAATTCGGTAAAATGAAAATTATGCTATATAATGATTCAGAAATATATAAATTATGACAATTGTAATTCGGAATGCAGATTTCGTGAATGTAGAGAATGCAGAATCCATATCTTCACACCTACTTCTGACTAAGAAAGATAGACGTGAATTCAGATTAACAAACAGATATAAAAAGATAAACATTGATAGATGTAAGACAGGATCAGATAAAAAGAAGGGATTCAAGAAGATAGACGTGAAATTAGATTGACAAAGAGATAGAGAAAGGTTGACATAAATAGATAAAGGATAGGCTAAGATAGATAAGAGGGGATTGAAAAGGATAGACGTGAATTCAGATTGATGAAGAGATAGAAAAAGATAGGCATTGATGGGTGTAGTATAAGATGAGATAGAGAAGAGGAGATTAAAAAAGATAGACGGGAATTTTAGATGGACAGAGAGATAGAAAAATATTGAAGTGGATAGATGAATAGTAGGATGCGAAAGAGAATAGGGTTTTGAAAAAGATGGAGGATTGGAGAGGGAAAGTATATGATGAGATAGAGAAGATCGTACTGAAAAAGATAAAAATTAATTTAGATTGTCAGAGATAGAAAAAGATTGAGATGAATAGACAAATGATCGGATGGGATAGAAAAGATTAGAGGAAATTGAAAAAGAATTATCTTAATTTAGATTGATGAAGAGATAGAAAAAGATAGAGGTTGCTAGAGGTGGGAGAGGATGAGGTAAAGAAGAGGAGATTGAAAAAGATAGATAGTATCCATCCATTAACCAGGTATCCTATTAAAAATTAGCCATAAAATATCAACCCCTCATAATATGATAAAAGTCACCCAAAATGTTTTTTCCATGTAGGGTAAAGAGTACGAAGTCTCTATAAAATTACAGACTCTGACTGGTGATCACTCCTTTATCCAGTGTTGTAAATGCGAGGCAGTGAAAGCGACAATAATCATAACAACATTAGTAACATATTAATGTATGCAAACGCACTTCGGATAAAACCCTTAGGCTATCTTCCACAAGATACAATTCTTGGGAGTAGGAATAGAAAGAGAAGCTTCGAGAGGTTGAAACAAAGGAAGGAGAGAATGAGGAGTGACGTGAGGTAAGAGAGAGGAGAGGAGAGGAGGAATGAGCATCGCAGGAAAGGAGATATCAAACTTAACAGTTCATACTGTCTGGACGAGTATTCGCGTTTAATCCACTCGAGATTAATACCTGAGGTGGTTTCATCACATCTCACCATGGACGGCTAAGGCCGGCCGGCTGGCTTTTCACCCGTTCGGATTCTATTTAGACAGCATGGGAACGTTTATAAGAATCATCGATCTTACGTACTCACAACATCCGTCTTAATTCATTTTGCTATATCAAACTACTCCCTATGATGTCAATGCACGATCAATCCCGAACACCATGATTGCAATCAATAATTATTGATTTCCATCAGCTGAGCTACCAGGGAGCCAACAATTGTTACATCAGTCTATGATCTTCATCCGCTTCTGTACTGTAAACATCTTACCCAAGTTTGGGCTTTTTTTAACCCCTCCTGTGTCACCATTGTTGATGCTCATAGTCTTTCAACTTTTCATGAAGGGGGTGTGGGGGGGGGCTCGAAAGTAGTGCAGCCATTGGTTAATTTTCAACCGAAGAAGATAACTTTTCTACAATGAAAGGTGAAACCAACTAGCTGTGAATTCGATCTCGAGTGTTTCCACTTTGTTTGTATTTGTACTTATATGGTGCTCATTTCACAAGCACGTTGCTTCCCGTTAGCAAATGTATTTGGTTCCTCATAGAGGAAGCATTAGTTATTTTTTGAATAATAGACAAACCAATGTCTTCATTTTGATCAATTTAATAATATAAATTTACAAAAAATACACAATTACAAAATAATACCAAAATTTTTTTAGCTACAAAGAGAAATGTTTTAGATACCAAGACAAATAGATACAAAGAATAAAAAGGGAAAGGAAAAGTTCTGTCGCACCCTATCCTTTCCCAGCTTTATGATTTATTCGCTAAAATTGTCAGAATTATTCTATTTGAAAATTTATCATTTCTGTTTGAAACAGATGATTCAAATATTATAAATGAGCATAACATCCTTAATCTTCTATAAAGTGTATTAATATTATAGATCAATCGATTTGCCTCGAATCAACGAAACTTTTCCGTTCTTGCATTAATTCTGAATTATGTTAGTAAAAAAAGTTTTACTATACAAAACCGATTTTCAAAATATATAAATTACCATAAGTTCCCTAATCTTTGATCAAATGTATTAATTTTAGAGGTCAATCAATTCGTTTCAAGCCAAGGAATCTTTTATATTCTTGCATCAACTTTGAATCATGTTGAAGAAAAAAGTTTTACAATAAAAAACCGTATTTTCAAATATTATGCATTACCATAGCTTCCTTACTCCTCAATAAAATGTATCAATGTTATAGGTCAAGCGATTCGTTTTGAATCAACACAACTTTTCTATTCTCGCATCAACTTCAAATTAAGAGAATGACAAAGTTTTTACTGTAAAAATCGATTTTAAAAATATATAACTTACCATAACTTCCCTACTCTTTAATAAAGTGTATTATAATTGTAGGTTAATCGATTGGTCCCGAAACAGGGAATCTTTTATATTCTTGCATCATCTTTGAATTGTGCTAATCAAGAAAGTTTTAGTATGAACAACCGATTTTCAAAATGTATAAATTACCAAAACTTCCCTACTATTTAATAAAATGTGTTAAATTTATTGTTTAATCGATTCGTCTCGGACCAAGGAATCTTTGATATTCTTGCATCAACTTTGAATTATCCTAATGAAGAAAGTTTTACTATAAAAAACCGATTTGCAAAATATATAAATTACCACAACTTCCCTAATCTTTCATGAAATTTATTAATATTGTAGGTCGATCGATTCACCTCGAACCAAGGAATCTTTTATATTCATGCATCAACATTGAATTATGGTAATGAAAAAAGTTCTACTATGAAAATCCGTATTTTTGAATATTATGCATCACCATAGCTTCCTTACTCTTCAATAAAGATTTCAATGAGATTTCAAAACATTCAACGAATTCATTCATTCATTCAAATATTTTAATTATTTCAAAGTAATAGAAGAAATTTCACAAATATTTTAAAGACTTCCTAAAAAATTTATAAAGATTTCAAAAGAATGCAAGAAGTTCAAAACCCTTTGAAGATTTTAAACGATTTCAAATTTTTTTTAGAATATTTCAAAATATTTCACCAAGATTAAAAATATTCCAGTGATTTCAAACGCATACAAAAAATTTCAGAAAGATTTCACAAATATTTCAAAGAATTCGTAAGGATTTCAAAATATTTCAAGAATTTCAAAGATTTTGAAAAGGGTACAGTACACCGAATTTCAAAACGTTTCATAGATTTTAAAAGATTTCAAAAGGTTTCAACAAGTTTGAGAAGATTTCGTAAGATTTCAACGATTTCAAACGAATACAAAGGATTTCATAAACAAGGTTTGAAAAAGATTTCACAAATGTTTCAAAGATTTCATAGACTTCGACAAATTTCCCGAAGATTTCAAGGATTTCAAAGATTATACAAAATTTTTTAAAAGATTCAAAAAGATTCCTCAAAGGAATAATTAAATAAATAAATTGAATCGAAGAAATCTTCAAGATTTAGAAATATTTCAAAGACTTCACAAATATTTAAAAATAGCCCCAAAGTTTTCATAAAGACAAATTAATCTTATGTTCGCAGAAAATTGGGAATTTATTTATGGTTCTGCTTCCTTTAGAAATTGTCGGCCAATAAAAAATGAAATAACTCATTTTTGCTTCCTCATAGAGGAAGCTTTGTGATGGTAACATTTTTAAAAATTCTTTTATAAATACATTTAATTGAACCTTCCCCAATTTGAAAATGTCGAATACAATGTTCTAAGCAATTGTTTACTTAGGACATTGTATCAGACATTTTTAAATTGGGAAAGGTTCAATTAAATCAATTTAAAAATTTTGAAAAATGTTACCATTACAAAGCTTCCTCTATGAGGAAGCAACATCGGTTTTTTTATGATAAAACTGTTTTCATTGACATAGTTCAAAGTTAATGCAACCATATAAAAGATTCCTTGGATCGAGACGAATTGATTGACCTATTATATTAATATATTTTATTAAAGCGTGGGGAAGTTATGGTAATTTATATATTTTGAAAATCGGTTTTTTATAGTAAAACTTTTTTCATTAACATAATTCAAAGTTGATGCAAGAACAGAAAATATATGTTGATTCGAGACGAATCGATTGACCTATAATATTAGTACATTTTATTAAAGAGTGAGGAAGCTATGGTAATGCATAATATTTGAAAATACGGTTTTTTATAGTAAAACTTTTTTCTTCAATATAATTCAAAGTTGATGCAAGAATATAAAAGATACCTTGGTTCGAGACGAATCGATTGACCTACAAAATTATTACATTTTATTAAAGAGTAGGGAAGTTATGGTAATTTATATATTTTTAAACTCGATTTTTATACTAAAAATGTTCTCATTCTCATAATTTAAAGTTGATGCGAGAATAGAAAAGTTGTGTTGATTCAAGACGAATCGATTGATCTATAACATTGATACATTTTATTGAAGAGTAAGGAAGCTATGGTAATGCATAATATTTGAAAACACGGTTTTTTATAGTAAAACTTTTTTCACTAACATAATTTACAATTGACGCAAGAACGGAAAAGATTCCTTGATTGGAGGAAAATCGATCGATCTATAATATCAATACACTTTATTGAAGATTAAGGAAGTTATACTCATTTATAATATATGAATCATATGTTTCTAACAGATAAACTTTTTTCATCGACATAATTCAAAGTTGACGACGCATGAATAGAAAAGATTTTTTGATCATAAATTTTCAAATAGAATAATTCTGACAATTTAAAAAAAAAATCATAAAGCTGGCAAAGGGATAGGGTGCGACAGAACTTTTCCCTTCCCTTTTCCAGCTCGAAAAATTATCATTTCGAATTCAAAATTTGATTTGTCTGATTCGTCTTTGTATTTCAAAAATTGTTTGTATTATTTTTTAATTTTGTATTTTTTGTAAATTACTATTTTTAAATTGATCAAAATGATAGTTTGTCAATAGTTTCAAATAACTTTAGCGAATTTCACTTGATTTAAAAACGCCCAAAACCATCCTTGGATATCATATAGATCCCAGGGATATAGAAATTTCCGTGTTGTTGGAATATCCAGAAAAATCTCTAGGATATCCACAGAAAATCTCTTGACATAAATTGGATGTCATCTAATAACTCGGTGCTCTGCAAGTGTAAATAATTGGAAATGGTTGAGAAGTATTAAAAGTATTGAAAATAATTGAAAATTATTGCAATTAATTAAAAGGTATTTGGAAATATTGGAAATAATTTAAAATTTTTTTAAAAAACAAATAAATTTAATAAAATCAAGAAGAATGGAAAAGAATTGAAAATAATGAAATAGAATTGAAAAGAATTGAATAGTGTTACACAGATTAAAAAATGACTCCAAAGATTTCAAATAATTGTTCACGGACTTCATTTGATTTTAGACCGTACAAAAAACATCCTAGGATATTGTATTGATATATTACGGATATAGAAATTTCCATCTTTTTGGGATATTTAGAAAAATCTCTAGGAGATATCTACAGAAAATTTCTTGACATAAATTGAATACCCTCTAATAAACCGGTGCTTTTATTTTTATTTTTTTATTGCTTCCTCATAGCGGAAGCTTTGTAATGGTAACATTTTCCAAATTTTTTAAATTAATTTAATTAAACCTTCCTCAATTTGAAAATGTCTAACACAATGTTCTAAGCAATTTTCCGGATGTGTGTGTGTGTGTGAGTGTCTGTGTGTGGGTGTCACACTTTTTGTGAACACGATAACTTGAAAACGCTTGCAGATAAATTGATGAAATTTGGAGGGCTTATATTCACCTTTAATATCTTGAATATAGAAGATTCCTTGCTTCGAGACGAATCGATTGACCTATAATATTAATACATTTTATTGAAGAGTAAGGAAGCTATGGTAATCCATAATATTTGAAAATACGGTTTTTTATAGTAAAACTTTCTTCTTCAACAAAATTCAAAGTTGATGCAAGAACATAAAATATTCCTTGGTTCGAGATGAATCGATTGACCTGCAATATCAATACGTTTTATTGAAGAGTAGGGAAGTTATGGTAATTTATATATTTTAAAATCGATTTTTATAGTAAAAATGTTCTCATTCTCATAATTTAAAGTTGATGCAAGGATAAAAAAGTTGTGTTGAGTCAAGACGAAGCGATTGACCTATAATATTCTTACATTTCAGCAAAGAGTGAGGAAGTTATCGACATTTATATTATAATTAAAATCGATTTTTATACTAAATATTTTTTCATTCTCATAATTTGAAGTTGATGCGAGAATTTCAAAGATTCCTTGCTTCGAGACGAATCGATTGACCTGTAATATAAATACATTTTATTAAAGAGGAGGGCAGTGTTGGTAATTTATATATTTTGAAAATCGGTTTTTTATAGTGAAATTTTTTTCATTAATATAATTCAAAGTTGATGCAAGAACAGAAAACATGTGCTGATTCGAGAAGAATCGATTGACCTATAATATTAATACATTTTATTGAAGACTAAGGAAGCAATGGTAATCCATAATATTTGAAAATGCGGGTTTTTATAGTAAAACTTTTTTCTTTAACATAATTAAAAGTTGATGCAAGAATCTAAAAGATTCCTTAGTTCGCGAAGAATCGATTGACCTGCAATATCAACACGTTTTATTAAAGAGTAGGGAAGTTATGATAATTTATATATTTTAAAATCGATTTTTATAGTAAAAATGTTCTCATTCTCATAATTTAAAGTTGATGCAAGGATAGAAAAGTTGTGTTGATTCAAGACGAATCGATTGACCTATAATATTCTTACATTTCAGCAAAGAGTTAGGAGGTTATCGAAATATATATTATAATTAAAATCGATTTTTATACTAAACATTTTTTCATTCTCATAAGTTAAAGTTGATGCGAGAATAGAAAAGATCTGTAGATTCGAGACGAACCGATTGACTTATAATATCGATACATTTTATTGATGAGTAAGAAAGCTATGGTAATGCTTAATATATGAAAATGCGGTTTTTTATAGTAAAACTTTTTTCTTCTACATAATTAAAAGTTGATGCAAAAATATAAAATATTCCTTGGTTCGAGACGAATCGATTGACCTATAATATTAATCCAATTCACTAAAGAGTAGGGAAGTTATATATTTTGAAAATCGGTTTCTTATAGTAAAACCTTTTTCATTAGCATAATTCAAAGTTGATGCAAGAATATAAAAGATTTCTTGGTTCGAGATGAATCGATTGACTTAAAATATTATTACATTCTATTGAAGAGTAGGTAAGTTATGGTAATTTATATATTTTGAAAATCAGTTTTTTATAGTAAAACTTTTGTCATTAATATAATTCAAAGTTGATGCAAAAACAAAAACAAAAATGTGCTGATTCGAGACGAATCGATTGACCTATAATATTAATACATTTTATTGGAGAGTAAGGAAGCTATGGAAATTCATAATATTTGAAAATACGGTTTTTCATAGTTAAACTTTTTTCTTCAACAAAATTCAATGTTGATTCAGGAATAAAAGAGATTCCTTGGTTCGAGAAGAATCGATTGACCAGCAATATTAATACGTTTTATTAAAGAGTAGGGAAGTTATGGTAATTTAAATATTTTTAAAATCGATTTTTATAGTAACAATTTTCTCATTCTCATAATTTAAAGTTGATGCGAGAATAGAAAAGTTGTGTTGATTCACGACGAATCGATTGACCTATAATATTATTACATTTTATTAAAGAGTGAGGAAGTTATCGACATTTATATTATAATTAAAATCGATTTTTATACTAAAAATTTCTTCATTCTCATAATTTAAAGTTGATGCGAGAATAAAAAAGTTGTGTTGATTCAAGACGAATCGATTGATCTATAACATTGATACATTTTATTGAAGAGTAAGGAAGCTATGGTAATGCATAATATTTGAAAACACGGTTTTTTATAGTAAAACTTTTTTCACTAACATAATTTACAATAGACGCAAGAACGGAAAAGATTCCTTGATTGGAGGAAAATCGATTGATCTATAATATCAATACACATTATTGAAGATTAAGGAAGTTATGCCCATTTATAATATATAAATCATATGTTTCTAACAGAAAAACTTTTTTCATCGACGTAATTCAAAGTTGACGACGCATGAATAGAAAAGATTTTTTGATCATAAATTTTCAAATAGAATAATTCTGACAATTTAAAAAAAAATCATAAAGCTGGCAAAGGGATAGGGTGCGACAGAACTTTTCCCTTCCCTTTTCCAGCTCGAAAAATTATCATTTCAAATTCAAAATTTGATTTGTCTGATTCGTCTTTGTATTTCAAAAATTGTTTGTATTATTTTGTAATTTTGTATTTTTTGTAAATTACTATTTTTAAATTGATCAAAATGATAGTTTGTCAATAGTTTGTCTATTATTGAAAAAAAATAACTAATGCTTCCTTCATGAGGAAGCAAATAAATTTGCTAACCGGAAGCAAAGTGCTCGTGAAATGATCACCATATAATTATAAATACAAACAAAGTGGAAACACTCGAGATCGAATTCACAGCTGGTTTTACATGTACAACAAACGGTTATTTCATTATTTGATGTAAAAAAAGGACAACTGGAAAAACTTGACTTCTTGACCTGGAAAACCTGAAAAAAAAACTTGCAACTTCTGTATCATGTTGTGTCAATAATATTGGTCGCTCTCCTCCTATGTTTAATAATTTTATTATTATATTTTTTTATGAGATATGATTGGTTTCTCATTCTATTTAGTTGGAAATGAAAAACATTAGAGAGTTTACCAGAATCATCGATCTTATGAACTCTGACATCCACTGGTATCCACAAGTTGCTCTTGCTTCATTCTGGTGCCAATGTGCAATCAATCGTAAGCATTCAAGTAATTGATACCTATCTCAGTGTAACAAATGATAGTGACTGGCATGAAGCCTCTTGGCAAACTTTACCTACTGTAATTTATTAATATCAAGAAAAGAGCTCGTAGAAATTGTTTTATTAGTTGAGATAAGTGATTTCGAATGTGCATTTAATTGATTTTCCTGCATTGGATAGTTTTTTAAAAAACAATAAGTTTTGTAGGAGAAGATCACTTTTGCGTGTTCTAATATTGATTTTGCAAGGTGGAATTATTTTTCATCAGTAATTTTGATGAGAAGTTATGAAATACGAAAAACGATAGATTCTTTAAAATGAATTTAATTAAAGATTTAATTCAACTGTATTATCTCCAAATGAATTATACTGAATTTAAGAAAGAAATATCAAACTCAAATAAATTTGAAGGCCGATTTTTTTTAAGAAAAAAAAATAAAATTTCCACCAGAAATTGATAGTAAAATTTTCAGTTATAAAATTAATTTTTAATCAAAAAGGGACGAATTTTCGATAAATAGTTAAATTTTCAACTAGAAAGATGAATTTGTAACTGAAATGACGAATCTTCAACTGAAAGAGTTGAATTTTCAGTTAAAGAATAAATTTAAACTAGCTGTGAATTCGATCTCGAGTATTTAAACTCTGTTTGTATTTATAATTATATGGTGCTCATTTCACGAGCACTTTGCTGCCCGTTAACAAATGTATTTGCTTCCTCATAGAATAAAAATTTGTTATTCTTTTCAATAATATACCAACCAAAGTCTTCATTTTGATCAATCTAAAAATAGAAATGTACAAAAAATACAAAATTACAAAATGAAACAAAAAAAAATTTTAAGTCAAAGACGAATCAGAGAAATCAAATTTTGTATCCTAAATGATAATTTTTCGAGCTGGAAAAGGGGAGGGAAAAGTTCTGTCGCACCCTATCCTTTCCCAGCTTTATGATTTCTTTACAAAAATTGTCAGAATTATTCTATTTGAAAATTTATGATCAAAAAATCTTTTCTATTCATGCGTCAACTTTGAATTATGTCGATGAAAAAAGTTCTTCTGTTTGAAACAGATGATTAAAATATTATAAATGAGCATAACCTTCTTCATCTTCAATAAAATGTATCAATGTTATAGGTCAATCAATTCATCTTGAATCAACACAACTTTTATATTCTCGCATCAACTTTAAATTATGCGAATGAGAAAATTTTTGCTATAAAAATCAACTTTAAAAATATATAAATTACCATAACTTTCCGACTCTTTAATAAAATGTATTAATATTGTAGGTCAATCGATTCGTTTCGAACCAATGAATCTTTGATATTCTTGCATCAACTTTGAATTATGCTAGATAGATGAACGTTTATTTTTCAGCCTGCTGGCCTTAAAAAATTGACTTGCTTACACTTCCATTTTTTACAGAATTTTATTAAAACTAACCCTTAAAAAACTAACATCCATCCATACCTTATATCTAAGACCGCATGCTCTTATCGCCTTACCTTCCTCGCTTGCATGTCCCTACTTTGCGCATTACCTCGCATTGCCTCGCATGGCCAAACTCTGCTTCCGCGGCTAATACCTAATACTCATCTACTATTTAGAATATTGACAGATTACTTATATTTACTTCCTCTCCTATTTACAATCTTTCCTTCTTCATTCCTCTTCCTCCTTCCTTCTCTTCTTCTCCATCTTACCCAACAGTCCCTTCACCCATGCTACTGCCCTGTTGTCCCCCCTTTCATGCATCAATACCTCCATGCTTATCCCACTCCTTTCCACCTCTACGCACTCCTCCAACCAGTGATCCACCCTTGCATCCCCCTTCCCATACAGTTCACACATCCTCTTCTCCCTAGAGAGCCAGTACCTATTAAAACCCTCCATGCAACCACATTTCATCCTCGCTATAAGCTCCTGACTTCCTTTCTCTCCTTTCTCACATATATATTGCGCTCTCGCCCTTGGCATAATCCACACATAGTTCCCGTTAAACCTTGACACTCTTATTCTCTCTTCCCCTGCTGTCTTCTTTCTCTCCATGCCGTTTTTCTTAACCAACTCATATACCTTCCTTCCTTCCTCGTGCATCCTTCTCACTTCATTCATCTGCAGTCCATTCGTTCTATAATACCTTTCCCTTTCAACCACCAACTTCCCACCTCCTCTCCTGTTCTCCTTCTCCCACCAACACTCCCTAACCAGCTTACTTCCCCCATCTTTCAAAAATGTCTCCTCCTATTTACACGCCTGACTCCCCGCTAAAATCCCTACACTCGTTCTCCTCGTCTCACGCCTGACAATATGATTAAGCGTGTTCCTTGCCAACCCCAGTGTCCACTTTACATACCTCTCTTGTGCCATATTTACCTCTTCATTTTCCTTCCACCCCCACACCTCTACTCCATACAATAGCACACTCATCACTAGTGAGTCAAACAACTTCATTCTCATTCCAAAATCATCTACGAATAACTTCTTTCCCAACGCCCACACCTGCCTCATCACCACATTTGCCCTCCTCACTCTCTCTTTTATGAGACCATCCACTCCACTATTCCTCCGAAACAAGAAGCCCAGATACACAAACTCTTTCACCTCCTGCACAGCCTCTCCCTTTCACTTCCACTCCCCTCCCTTATCCCTTCCCCTTCATTTTCTGAACGCCATAACCTTAGACTTTTCCGCATTCAGCTCTAACCTGATCTTATCCAGGTATCTTCTCAACCTCTTCCTCATCTCCTTTAAAGCCTCCTCGCTTCTTGCCAGCAACACTATGTCATCTGCATACGCTAGTGACCAAATTCTAACACCTTCTATCCTGACTCCTCCTACTACCCCGGCCTCCAGCTTACTTTCCATATCCGCAATTAAAATCGCAAAAAGCGTTGGGCTAAGCGGACACCCTGGCCTTAACCCTCTATTCATCCAGAATCCCTCCGAAATCCCTTCTCCTCCTCTCACCTTATGTTTGGTCTCTTCATATATCCACAAAAAACGCGTACACTCTCGACCCCTTTATCGCTAATTCTCTATCCACCACGTGCTGCAGAACGTAGATATTGTCGATAGTACTCCTACCAGCCCTAAAGCCCGCCTGCGTCTCCGGCAATATTGCTTTCCTCTCGACATCCTTCCGCAGCCTCTCTGCCACCAACATCGTGTATATTTTATACGCCGTATTCATTAGCGTAATCCCTCTATAATTTTCCTGTCTATCCCTATCTCCTTTATTTGACAGTGGCACTATTAATCCTTCTCTCGAACCTCCTGGGAATCCCTCCCCCCTCCATACTTTCTTCACTACCTCCTTCAGCCTCTCCCTAACCTCTTGTGTACTAAACAGCCATGCTTTGTTCTCTACCCCGTCCATCCCTGCTGCTTTTGACGTTCTTAACTTCTTTATCTGCTTCTCTATCTCATCGTCATTCAACTGCTCCATCTCTGCCTCCCCCGTTTTTCTACTCCCACCATCCCTCTTCCTTGCATCTGAGCCCTGAAATGATTCTGTAAAAAACTCCCTCCACTCCTCACTTCCTATCTTCTCGCTTATCCCCACTCTACGCTTCCTAAACCTATTTATTATCTTCCAGACATCCCCCTCTGTCTTAACATTTCCTAACTCCTCTTCCAGATCTTTCTCCCTTTCCTGTTCTTTCTTCTTACACATCAATCTAAACCCCTTCCTCATTTCTACGTACTCCTCCCTTTTCGCATTACCCTCTTTCCACTTCTTGTACATCCTCTTCACCTTTCTTTTCATCTTTTTACATCTATCCCACCATGGCTTCACCATTCCTTTCTTCTTCTTTCTAAATACCTTCTTTTACACACAAAAAATGATTTTTTAACAAAATTGTGGAAATTTCTATAAATTAACTAGTTTTTGACCAAAAGAGATGAAATCTCAACGAAAAATGTAACAGTTGCTATTAAAAAAAGGAAATTGAAGATTTCATTTGACTTTTTAATAAAAAACTATACTTTTCAACAAAAAAAAATTATTTTCAATAAAGGAGAATAATTTTTAACCAAATAATTTAATTTTAAACTAAAAACATGAATAATTAATCAAATATTTCAATTTTCGAATGAGAAAATTTGTTTTCTACCAAAATACAAATTTCCAATAAAATACATAAATTTTCAACCAAATAGTCGAATCTTCAACTAAATAAGAGAGGCTTACAAACAAAAATTGAAGAGTGAAATTTTCAGTTAAAAATAATAATTTTCGACAATAACAAAACACGTATTATCTACCACTTGAATTTAACGAAAAAAGATAAATTTTTAACAAAATAGTTGAATCCTTAACAAAATAGAAGATTTTTTAACAAAATAGTTAAGTTCTCAAGCTACTAATTCCAGTGTTTCAGAAAATCTTTTAAAACGGAAAAGATCAGTTCTTAACGAGAAAGTTCATTGTCAAAGAAATATTTAAATTTTCTACTAAAAAAGACTAATTTTCAACCAAAAATTAAATCGTTAAATTTCCAGTTCGAAAAACTATTTTTCAGCAAAATAAAATAAATTCTCTGTCAGTTGAATTCAACAAAAAGATGGATTTATAACGAAATAGTTGAATCCTCAATAGGGTGGTCCAAAAATGCATGGGAATTTTTTTTTCTTTGAATTTTTATGCATATTGCCCGCACATTCTTTCGAATCCTCAGAAAAGATAAAAATATTTTTTTCGTTTAAAAAAAAGGATATTTAGAGGTGGCGCAAGCCCCATGAAGCTTAACACGTATTTCCCATATGAAAAAAATACGTTTTTCTAAATTTTATTTACAATCGTCAATTTCAGGTGAATCAAGTTGTAACTGAATATTTTTCTACACAGTCAGCCATAAAATTCTAATAAAATATAACTTTTCAAATATCACCCCCATAAGTCTGTTTTATAGGGTCCCAAAAAAAACCCAGAAGTAAAAAAATGGGCTTTGCGAGTTTTTAGCGCTAATTATGATTTTTTTCGATTTTTTCCATGCAAATTGTTTCTCATACATTAAATAATACTTTATACTGAAAACTAGATATTTAAATAAATTTTTTAAACAATTTATTATTGTTTTTAGCCATTTTTTCTTAGAAGAGAGATAAAAAGTCACGGTTTTTTCAAAAAATTGGCAATTTTTGTTCACTTTTTAATTAAAGTGAGGTATGAGTTAATTGATGTTAACAAAACATCGTTTAAACAATTTATTATCATATTTAATAATATTCTCCTTATTTGAATAATTCTAGAAATTGCGGTTTTTTCTGAAATTTTCAACTTTTTGTCCAATTTTCACTTGAAGTGAGTTAATATTCAATTCCATTTAGCAAAAATAATTGTTTAAACAAATTATAATTGTTTATAACTATCTTTATCTATATTAATGCCAGATAGTAACGGTTTTTTTCTGAAATTTTCCACTTTTCACCAACTTTTTACTTATTAAAGTAATAAGTAATCAAGTTAACAAACATAGTTGTTTAAACAATATATCATTGTTTATAACTATTTTCTCTTAGATAAGTGCTAGAAAGTTGCGGTTTTTATGAAATGTTTAACTTTGCGTAACCTTTTTAGATATGAAGAAATAATACATAAAAAATAGACAGAATCATTTTTTAAACAATATTTAAATTTTGTACTAAAGAGAAGGATCTTCAATAAAGAAAAGGAATTTTTGTAAAAGTAGTTTAACTTTTAACCAAGAAATTGAATTTTTGGCCAAAAAAGATGACTTTTCTACAAAAGAGTTGCGTTTTCAAGAAAATATTTGAATTTTCAACTGAAACGTAGAATTTTTATTCAAGTGAGACGAATTCCAAAACAAAAATATAATGGTAAGCTTTTCAACCAAAAAAGTGATCCTTTAGACAAAAATAGCTGGATTTTCTTATTTGATTCTATCAATTCACTTCCAATCCAGACGAATAAACGAAAAGAAAGGAAGTTTCTTGAATACAGGGAAAAAATGAAAATTTTATTTAAAAAGGGGAAAAATTAAACATTTGGTTAAAAAGGGGGAAAAGAGTTAATGAACGGTCCTAATATAAAATTACATATATATTTCGTATTTTACTAAACATTACTTTATTTACTGAACTAAATGGAGTTCGGGAAGTAGGGGAAGTGAGGGTACATGGGTTTGGGGGAGTGCTGTGCAAGTAGGTTAGGTAGAGAAGGGGATGGAAAGTAGGGGAAATGAGAGGAGGGGAAGTAGGAAGAGGGTTGGGCAGTGAGAGGAAATTAGGTATTGTAAAGTAGGGAAAATTAAAGGAGGGAAGTAGGGGAAACGAGGGATAAGTTCGGTGAAATGATGGATGGGAAGGAAGGGAAAATGATAGGTGAAGGAGGAGAGTAGAAGTGAGGCAGGAAAATTCGGGCAAGTGAGAGAAAATGAGTGATGAGGTATTATGAGAAATGTGGGCAAATAAGGGGAAGTCGGGGTATCGAGGGGTAGGAAGTAAAGGGAAATAACGTACGGGAAATCTAGAGGTGGGTAAGTAACGTTAAATGTTGGATGGGAAAGAAGAGCAAATAGGGGAGATAAGGGGATGGAAAATATAGGGAGGGCTGTAGGATATGTCTGGGAGAGTAACTAGGACAACTGAGGTAAGATGAAGTAGAGGAAGTGAAGAGAAGCAAGGTTTTTAGGGTCAGTTAGGGGAAATTAGGCGAAAAGGAGAAGAGGAATTAAGGAGAAATGAGGGGTGGAAAATTAGGGAAAGTTAGAGACAATAAGAGAAGGAGGAGAGGGGAAGTGGGGAAAGTAATTCCAAATATGGGAATACAGAAAATGTGGGGTGATTAGTGAAAAGAAATAAGGGGAGAGAAAGTGGAGGAAATGAGAGGTAAGGTATTGACGGGGAAATGAGGCCGGACATTGAGGAAAATTAGAGAAAATGAGTGAAGGCGTATCAGGAGAAATGTGGACACTAGAATTAGGGGAAGCCGGTGAAATGAGGAGTAGGAAGGGTGCAGAAATAATAGGTGAAAAGTTAGAGGTGAGTAAGTAAAGTTAAGTTTTGCGTGAGGAAGAAGGCATAGTACGGAAGATAAGGGAAGATAAGGGAAGGGTAAATAAAGGTAGGGCTGTAGAAAAAGTATATGAGGATAACTAGGACAAGTGAGAGAAGATGAACAAGAGGAAGTGAGGGTAAAGTGGTGGTAAGGTAAGGGTAAGTGAGGAGAAATTAGTGAGAGAAAGAAGGAGAAGTGAGAATAAATCAGGAGTGGGAAAGTAGGGGAAGTGAGGCACAATTAGAGAAGAGAAAGTAGGAAATTTGATGACAAATGAGGTGGAGTGGGGAAAGTAAGGGTTAATGTGTTTGGGGAAGTCCTGTGTAAGTAGGTTAAGTAGGGGAGGGGATGGAAAGTAGGGAAAATGAGAGGAGGGGAAGTAGGGAGAGGGTTGGGCAGTGAGAGGAAATTAGCGGTTTTGAAGTAGAGGAAATGAAAGAAGGGGTAGTAGGGGTAACGAGGGATAAGTGCGGCGAAATGAGGGAAGGGAAGAAAGGGAAAATGAAAGGTGGAGGAGGAGAGTAGAAATGAGGCAGGAGAATTCGGAGAAGTAAGAGAAAATGAGTTATGGGGTATTATAAGGAATGTTGGCAGTGGAATAAGGGGAAGTCGGGGAAATGAGGGGTAGAAAGTAAAGAAAAATAATGAATGGGAAATCCGGAGGTGGGTAAGTAACGTTAAATGTTAGGTGAGGAAAAAGAGTAAATAGGGGAGATAAGGGGAGAGCAAATATAGGGCGGCTGTAGGATATGTCCGAGAGAGTAACTAGGGCAACTGAGGTGAGACAAACTAGAGGAAGTGAAGAGAAGCAAGGTTGGTACGGTAAGTTAGGGGAAATTAGGTGAAAATGAGATGTGGAATTAAGGAGAAATGGTGACTGGAAAATTGGAGGAAGTTAGAGACAATAAGAGGAGGGGAAGTAGGAATTAGATGGTAAAGGAGGAGAGGAGAAGTATGGAAAGTAAGCCTAAATATGGGAATAGAGAAAAAGTGGCGCGATTAGTGAAAGGAGATTGAGGAGGAATGTGGGGTAGAGAACTGTGGCAAATTATGCTAGAGAGGTGAGTGGAAATGAGGCTTTGGGAAGTAGGGAAAATAATAGGAGGAAAAGTCTAGGCAACGAAGGAGGGAGGTAGGTGTAATAAGGAAGGGAAAGTGGGGGTAACGAGGAATCAGTGAGAAGAAATAAGAGGAGAGAAAGTAGAGGAAATTAGAGGTAAAGCAATGAGGGGGATATGAGGACAGTAAAATTAGGGAAAGCCGGTGAAATTAGGCGTAGGAAGTGAGCAAAAATAATACGTGAAAAGTTAGAGGTGAGTAATTGAAGTTAAGTATTGCGTGATCAAGAAGGGGTAGAAGGGAAGACAAGGGAAGGATTAGTAAATGGAGGGCCGTAGAAAAAGTTTAGGAGGGTAACTAGGACAAGTGAGGGAAGATGAACAAGAGGAAGTGAGGGAAAGCAAGGTAAGTGAGGGTAAAGTGGTGGTGAGGTAAGGGTAATTGAGGAGAAATTAGTGAGAGAAAGAAGGAGAAGTGATGGACAATCAGAGAAGAGAAAATAGGAAGTTTTATGACAACTGAGGATTGGGAAAGTAGGGAAAGTGAGTGAAAATGAGGGTGCGAAGAGGAAGAGGGTAAAATTAGTGGAAGAGTAGTGAGGAAAAATGTGGGATTGGAAGTATGGCAAATTATGGGAGAGGGGTAAGTGGAAATGGGGGTTGGGAAAGTGTAGGAGGTGGAGGGAGGAGTATTAGGGTAGTGTGGGTGAGTAGTAATGGAAAATAAAGGACTGAATAAGGGATGTGAGGGAAGAGGAGGAAATGAGGGTTGAGAAGTAGAGAGAGTGAGGGGACGACTAGTAGGCTGGTGTGTGTGACTAGGGATGGAGAAGAAAGGGTTGAGGAAGGTATGTCAAGGAACAGGAAATGAGTGTTGGGAAATAGAGGAAGTGAGTCGAGGACTAGTAGATTACTGTTGGTTAGAAGGGAGGGAGAAGAATCGTTTGGATAAGGGATGTAGGGGAAGATAAGAAAATGAGTGTTGGGAAGTATAGGAAGTGAGGGGTGGACTAGTAGGGTAGTGTGGGTGAGTAGGGATGGAAAATTAACGGTTGAGGAAGGGATATGAGGGAAGAGGAGGAAATCAGGATTGGGAAGTAGAGAAAGTGAGGGGACGCCTAGTAAGCTAGTGTGTGTGAGTAGCGATGTTGATTAAAGGGTTGAGGAAGGGATGTCAAGGAACAGGAAATGAGTGTTGTGAACTAGAGGAAGTGAGTTAAGAACTAGTAGAGTACTGTTGGTCAGAAGGGATTGAAAAGAGTGGGTTGGTTAAGGGATGTGGGGCAAGAAAAGGAAATGAGTGTTGGGAAGTAGAGGAAGTGAGGGGAGGACTAGTAGGGTAGTGTGGGTGAGTAGCGATGGAAAAAAGAGGGTTTTCGAAGGGATGTGGAAGAGCAGTGTTATTTGGGTAAGTGAGGAGATGGGGGAGTAGAAGAGGAAGAAGGTGAGGAAGATGTTAAGGAAGAAGGTTAGAAACGGAGGGAAAGCGATAATTGAAGTTCAACCAACAACTTAAGTTTCTACATGATAAGCTTATTAGACTTTTACCTTCTAAAATTTTGAGTGATTTCCTTATTTTTGAAAATGGCAATTACAACAATCTGTTTGTAACACACAAAATACAATTATCTAAAAAAATTAACAATCTTAAAAATGGAAAAATTATTGGACAAAAAGTAAATTGTGAGACCCCTGATTCTTGCCATCTTAAACTTCGTGCGCATGTGCAAGAAATAAGCATTCATTGGCTGCGCGATTCCCCGCACAATTCAAAAGTGCAAATTTAATTATAATTGCCGGTAAAATAATCTAAATGACACAGAAAAATTGTTGAATTTAAAAATCGGTACAGAATATCTATAAGCGTAAATATTTTAATAATTTACAATTAATATTTATTATTTACAAGTTTTAAGGCTAAAATGTAAATAATCAATCCCGGCAGAGAGAAAATTTTTTTTGTTTGAAAATTTATTATTTTTTATTTTTGATGTGCTACTACAAACAGTGTATAATAAATAAATTTTCAAGAATGTTAAAGACGAATTTTAAAAAATAATCAGATAGTTAATTAAACAACAATATATTTGAAAAACTGTGATTCTTATTTTATAAAATTAATATGAAATTACTTTCAGTTTTGAAGATTTCACGATATGTCGAAAAAGAATCTGGGAAATATTAGGACATTTTTTTTCAATTTGCAGAATTTAAAAAATTTTTTAGGAAAAAACGAGTTGTTTCAACAGATATTCAGAAGTTTTGAAACGATTGGAAAATAATTTAAATCTTGAGAATTTTGATAGCTTTTAAGATAATAAAAAAATTTCTTCATATTGCTAATAGAAATTCAAATGCTTTTTATTTTTGGAAATTGATTCTCAGGGAATATTTAAAAAGATTTTAAAACATTTTGGAAGATTTCCGAAATTTTCTGAAAAGCATCTGGCAGATTTTAAGGCAATTTTTTCAATTTTGCATATTTAAAAAAAAATTGAATAATATTTAAAGATATTAAGAAGGTGTACAAGTTTTGAAAAGACTTCAGAATATTTTCAAATTTGATAAGATTATTTAAAAAAACTAGTTTTTTGAGAAAATTTCAACAGATTTCAAAAGGTTTCTAAAAATGTTGAAAAAGATCTGTCAGATTTTAAGGAAGGCAATTTTTTTAATTCTGAAAGATTTTTCCAAATTTAAGAAAAAATTTGAGCCTGTTAAAAATTTAACCAGGAATTTCAAAACTTTAGAAGAGATCAGAAATATTTTAAAATTTAAAAAGACACACATTGCAAAATAAATTAATTTTTTTTAAATACTTAAATTTTCCACTAAAAATATCAATTTTTTACAACAAAAAAATGGAATAGTTAAACTTTCAGATGAAAAAGTTAATTTTCAACAACAACAAGAAACGGATGTTCAACAAAAAAGTTGAATTTTCAACCAAAGTGATGAATTTTCAAATAAAATTATGAATCTTCACCTGAATAGTTAAATTTTAAACAAAAAATAATAAATTTTCAACTAAAATTTATTATGAACATTTTTTAATTTTCAACAAAAAAGATGATTTTTTAACAAAATAGTTGAATTCTTTATAAAAGAAGACAAATTTGCAACCAATAGTTGAATTTTGAACTAAAAAAATAATAATAATTTTCTACCGAAAATGGAATAGTAAATTTTGGATGAAGAAGATGAATTTCTACCAAAAGACAAATTTCCAACTAAAAAAGATAATTTTTCTACCAAAAAATGAATGAATAAATTTTTAGGCAAAGAAAGAAAGTTCAAAAAAAGAGATGAATTTTTAACTAAAATTATGGAATATTCAACTTGAGTAATAGTTACATTTTCATTTAAAAAAATAAATAATTTTCAACCACAAAGATTATTTTTTTACAAAAAAGTTAACAAGTGAAAATGCTAATATCCGTAGGATATTAGAAGATGAGAAAAAATCTGAATAGCTTCACTCTCACTTAATTTTAATTGTTCTGTACCTAAAATATTTTCAGTAATTTATTCAATAAATTACATGTTTTTATACAAAATCATAGACAATGAAATGAATAATTTTATTAAAAAACTTCACCTCATTGGCAAATTTGTTGATGACAAATTTTTAGTCAAAATTTTTTTTTTAAAGACATTTAATCTTTTTGGTAGAAAATTAACATTTTTGGTTGAAAATTTCATTTAAAATTAAAATATTTGTTTGAAAATTCATGTATTTTGTTGAAAATTATTCTTTTTTGATAGAAAATATGTTTTTATAAATTGAAAATAAGTTTTTTTAAACTAAAAATTTAACCATTCCATTTTTCGTCGAAAATTTTGTAATAGACATTCAATCTTTTTGGTTGAAAATATATCTGTTTGTTTAAAAATCGAACTGTTTTATTAAAAATTAATTTTATTTGTCTAAAAAACTTATTTCTTGAACTTAAAATCAAACTATTCTATTTTTGTCAAAAATTGATCTTTTTTAGTTGAAAATTCATTTATTTTGTTGAAATTTTTTTGTGGTAGCATTATAACCTTTTTAATTGAAAATGCAACTATTGGGTTGAAAATTCCATTAAAAATTAAAATATTTCGTTGAAAATTCATATATTTTGTTAAAAATTCTTCTTCTTTGGTTTAAATTTAATCCTTTTGGTTGAAAATTAGTTTCTTTTTTATTGAAAATTAATTTTTTCAACTAAAAATTTAGCTATTCAATTTTTCGTCGATTTTTTTTTGATAAACATTCAATCTGTTTGGATGAAGATTTAACTATTTCATTGAAAATTTATGTTAGTTCGTTATAAACATATATCTCTACCTTAAAATTCAACCATTCTATTTTTTATTGAAAAATTATCTTTTTTTTTAATAAAAATATAACCTTTTCGGTTGAAATTTAACTATTTGGTTAAAAATTTATTTTTTTAATCGAAAATGCAGAATTTAAGTTGTGAGTTCATTCCTTTAGTTAAAAATTTAACAAATGTGGTTGGAAATTTTTTCTTTTTAACATGAATTTTTTAAATTAAAAATGTAGTTATTTTTGCTAGAAAGCTAATCTTCTTCAGTTAAAATTCACTTTTTTTGTTGAAAATTGGTCTTTTGTGGTTCAAATTCTTTTTGGCTTGAATATTCATCTTTTTCCGTTGAAAATTATCTTTTTTTGTTGCTGAAAATTCAACTTTTCAAGTTGATAATTTAACTATCTTTTAAAAAATTCGTCTTATTGGTTTTTTAATTTAACTATTTGGTTGGAGGTCAATTTTTTTTTGCGTAAAAATTCGACCATTTGGTTGAAAGTTCCAAAATATTTGGTTTTAAACCCAACTTTTTGAAATTTCTTGAAAAATCGAAAATTCTCATTTCGACAGCACAACAAAAATAATGAAAATCATAAATTCAATTTTGCGGTCAAATTATGCAAGATACGAAAAAAGATGAATGGCCAAAAATTGTGCATTAAAAAAGGATCTACAAATTTGTTATCAATCACTTTTTGATAGGACGCGCAGTTTTTTTTTATTCGTAAAAAACCGTATGAAAAATAAAAAAAAAAAATTTTGGACAAAAGACACAAGCTACAAAAAAAAAGAAACAAAATTTGTTCATCCAAGAAAGAGGTACAAATTTGTCATGAATCGTTTTTTGATGGGATGCGTGGTTTTTGTTTTAATCGTGAAAAATAATATTGAATATAAAAAAATTAAATTTTTGGAAAAACGACGCAAGGTACGAAAAAAGATGAATAAACAAAAATTGTGCATTTAAAAAAGGTCTACAAATTTTTCAGCAATCACTTTTTGATAGGACGCTTAGTTTTTGTTTTAATCGTAAAAATTAAATTAAAAATAAAAGAATCAAATTTCTGGAGAAACGACACAAGCTATGAAAAAAATTCATAAAAAAAAGTTGCTCGCCCAAAAAAGAGCTACAAATTTGTCACAAATAATTTTTCATAAGACGCGTAGTTTTTGTTTTAATCGTCAAAAATAGCATTGAAAATAAAAAAATTAAACTTTTGGAAAAACGACAGAAGTTGCAATAAAATGTTTTATAACAAAATTGTTTTTTAATATCAATGCATGTTGTGAATTATTTTAATAATATAAATTTATTTATTGCAAATTTATCTTTATTAATTGACAATTCAACTATTTGGTTGAAAATTAATGTGTGTTGAAAAGTTGTCTTTTTTGTAGAAAATTAATCTTCTTGGCTGAAAATTTAATTTTTTGGTTGAAAATTCAAATAATTGGTAAAATATTAATCTGCTTTGTAGGAAATTTAACAATTTTATTAAAAGGCAATTTTTTGTTGAAAAAACAACGGTTTTATTGAAAAATTGTATTTTTGGTTGAAAATTCATCTCTTTGGTTGAAATATGAACTTTTTGTTGAAAATCGTTGTCTTTTGGTTGAAAATTAATTTTTTAACTGAAAATTGTAATATTCAATTTTTGGTAGAAAATTATCTTTTTTAGTCAAAAATTCAACTATTTGGTAGAAATTTCAACTATTTGGTTGAAATTTCTACTATTTCTACTATAAAATTTTTACTATTCGGTTAATAATGAACCGTTTTTGTTAAAAATTATTTTATTTTGCCGAATATTCTTCTTTTTTGGTAAAAAAATAATCTTCTTGGTTAAAAATTAATTTTTTTGGTTGAAAGATCAACTATTTGGTTGTAACGTATTCTACTTTATTGAAAATTAAACAATTTCATTAAAAAAAGTCTCCTGTTTGGTTGAAAAATCAAGTGTTGTGTTAACAATTCGTTTCTTTTGGTTAAATTCAAAAGTTTTTGATTTAAAATTAAAATATTTTTTGGTTGAGATATCAACTATTAAATTTTTTTTGAGACTTCATCTCTGTGGTAGAAAATTAAAATATTTTATTGCCAAATTCTTGTCTTTTGTTTAAAATTTAATTTACAACAGAAAATTAAACTGTTCAAACTGAAGAATCATCATTTCATTTGAAAATTTATTTATTTTGTTATTCTTGGTTGAAAAGTCAATTTTTTCGTTAAAAATTGGTCTTTTTGGTTGAAAACTTGTCGTTTTTTTTAGCTAAAATTTAATTTTTTCAACTGAAAATTTAACTATTAAATTTCTGATCGTTAATTAACCTTTTTTAGTTCAAAATTGAACCGTTTGGTTCAAAATTCATGTATTTTGTTAAAAATTTGTCTTTTTTGGTAAAAAATTCTTCTTGGTGAAAAATTAATTTTTTTTCACTACAATCTAGTTAAAAAATGAAAAATTATGTGAAAAAGTCATTTTTTGATACAAAAATCAACTAATTTTGTAGAAGGTTTAACTATTTGATTGACAATTTTTTTGTTAAAAATGATGCTGTTTTGTTTAACATTTATCTTTTTTGATAGAAAATTCATTTTCTAGGTTGAAAATTAATTTGATTTCTAGAAAATTTAACCATTTGTTCAAAACTTAATCTACTTTTTTCAAAATTAAAAAAAAAAAAGTCACCGCTTTGGTTGAAAAGTCAACTCTTTTGTTGAAATGTCTCTCTTTTGCTTAAATTCAACTGCTTATTATTTAAAATAAAAATATTTTTTAGTTGAGATATTAACTATTGAATTTTTTATTGAGAATTCATCTATTTTGGTTTAGAGTTAATTAATTTACAGAAAATTCAACAATTTTGTGAAAAAGTCATTTTTTTGTTAAAATTTAACTTCTTTCGTAGAAAACTAAACAATTTGATTTACAATTTATTTATTTTTTTGTTGAAAATTAATCCATTTTGTCGAATATTTGTCTTTTTCGGTAGAAAATTAATCTTTTCGGTTGAAAATGCATGTTTTCGGTAGAAAACTTAATTATCTAGTAAAAAATTGTACAATTTTGTGAAAAAATCATTGTTTTGGTTTAAATTCTTCGTTCATTAATTTTTAGAAAATTTAACAATTTTGTTGAAAAAATTGTTGTTTCTTGGTTGAAAATTTAATTTTTAACTGAAAATTTAACTATACCAGTTGATTCATCTCCTTGGTTGAAAATGTAACTATTTGTTAAAAATAATTTTTTTTCGGTTGAAAATTAATTTATTAACTAAAAAATTTACGATTAAATTTTAGTGAAAAATTTACCTGCTGTGAATTAAAATTCCTTTTTGGTTGTAAATTCGTGTGATTCTATAGTTTAGGCGGAGTAATCCACCACAACTGATTACAAAAAATAATACTTTTTTTTTGTCTCTATCAATTTTCAAATAAAAATATAAAATTAATTTAACCCACAATTTCTAGTAGTCTAAGTAGTGTACTATAAAATAAGTACATTTTTTATAATATTAATTTTACATTTTAATTCAAATATTGCGTTGTAAAAAAAAGTTGGCCAGGGGAGAGGAAAACTGCGGAAAACCGTCTCAAATCGTACAAAATTTTCTGTAAAACCTAGCACAAAATGCACAACATTCCAGTTCATTAAAATTTCATTATATGAGATAAATTACGACACAGTTATGATAATTTGCTGTAGGAAATTATACAAGTTAAATCTCAGTGTAAAACACGTAGAGACTTTATTCGCAAAGCACGTTTCCATTGATTAACTTATTTTCAGATGACACGAGATAGGTACAGGTGAGTCGATGGCAATAGAGATACGAGAGGCGGCAATTAATTAAGATAATTAGATTCGAATTCACATTACGTTTACTAACATCTGCGCATGCGCACAAGAATATCATTGGACATGTGTGTTCAGTTCGGTTTTAGTTATTGACAGAGACAAGCCAAATGAATACACACGTAATCTACCCCGTTCACGTGGTCTCTGTACTGCTATTATGGAATTACCATAAATATATAAATATATATATATATATATATATATACATACATATATATACATGGTGGCAAAAAAGTATGAAAACCCCTAGAAATCTCTGTGGTTTGTTAAAAAAACCAAGTTCATACCCCAGGTAACTTTCAACGAGGAATCTAACGATGACCTTGGATTTGACCTTGAACGACATTTTCAAGGTCATTTTAAGGTGAGCCTTGTTTTTTTTTATTTAATGGGAACGCCTATTTTTGGTGCCAGAATCGAAAAGAGCGGGAAATTTTACGTTCGGGTATGTGCTTAGGTCAATAACCTTGGATTTTACCTTGAACCATATTTTCAAGGTCATTTTTAAGTGAGCCTTGTTTTCTAAAATCGGAACCCCTATTTTTGGTGCCAGAATCGAAAAGAGCGGGAAACTTTACGTTCGGGTATGTGTTTAGGTCAATAAACTTGAATATGACCTTGGACCACATTTTCAAGGTAATTTTAAAGTGAGCCTTGTTTTTTCAAACGGGAACACCTATTTTTGGTGCCAGAATCGAAAAGAGCAGGAAATTTTACGTTCGGATATGTGTTTAGGTTAATGACCTTGGATTTGACCTTGACCCACATTTTCAAGGTCATTTTAAGGTGAGCCTTGTTTTCTTAAGTGAGAACCCCTATTTTTGGTGCCAGAATCGAGAAGAGCGGGAAACTTTACGTTCGGGGATGTGTTGAGGTCAATGGTTAACTCTAGAGGTTAGGGTAACCTCTATAGGTCAAATAAAGTTCAAAGGTCACTAATTCTGCATGATGCCCACGAGGTCCTATGACAACGTAATTAGACCTTTATTTGACCTGTAGAGGTCACGTTAACCCTTGACCTAAACACATACTTGAACGTGAAATTTCCCGCTCTTTTTTAAATCTGGCACAAAAAATAGAGGTTCCCATTTAAAAAACAATGCTGACCTCGAAATGACCTTGAAAATGAGGTTGAAGGTCAAATCCAAGGACACCGTTGGATGAATGCCGATAAATGCGTTTTTGCGATTTAATCTCCCTTTATTAAATCCATGGGTTTCATCTTTTTCAACTTCTCCGCAGACCGGTTTAATTCCGCGAGCAAGTCTCCGTGATATACAGTTTTAGGATTCAGAGTGCGTAAATTGTAAAAGAAAAACAAATTTACTGTAAAAAATATCAGTCTTATCCACTGTAATCCAGTTTTAATCCATAGTAATCAACTTGTTATGAGAAGTAATTGAAGTAAAGCAAAGTAACCCTAGTATGCCGAAGTAATTTACTTGTAATCCGAAGTAATCTACTTATATAATCCGAGTAAACTACTTGTAATCCGAAGTAATCTACTTATATAATCCGAGTAAACTACTTGTAATCCGAATTAATCTACTTATAATCCGAAGTTATCTACTTATGATTCGGAAAAACTACTTGTTATTCGAAGTAATACAATTGTAATCCGCGTAACCCACTTATAATTTGCCACAATCTACCTTTTATCCAGAGTAATCCAACTCTCATCCTAGGTAATCAGCTTGTAATGAGAAGTAATCCAAGTAAGGCGGAGTGATTCTAGTATGCCAGAGTAATCCACTTGTAACCCAGAGTATTCCACTTATAATCTGAAGAAAGTAAATGAGAGTATTCCACATATAATCTGAAGCAACCTACTTGTAATCCAAAGTAATTAAATTGTAATCTAGGGTAATCAACTTTTATTCCAGAGTAAGCGAAATGTAATCCAGATTAATCCAGTTTGAATCTAAAGTAATTGACTTGTTACGAGGAGTAATTTAAGTAGAGCGGAGTGATCCTTTTAATCCCAAAAAATCCACTTGTAAACGAGAGTACTCCACATATAATCTGGAGCAATCTACTTGTAATCCAAAGTAATCAACTTGTAATCCAAAGTAATCACCTTGTAATCCAAAGTAATCAACTTTTAATCCCTGTAATAAACATTTAATTCAGAGTAAGCGAATTGTAATCCAGATCAATCCAGTTTGAATCTAGAGTAATCTACTTGTTACGAGGAGTAATTTGAGTAGAGCGAAGTAATCCTTGTTCTCCCAAAAAATCCACTTGTAAACCAGAGTATTCCACTTATAATCTGAAGCAATTCACTTGTAATCCCAAGTATTCATAATCTAATCCCAGGTAATCAACTTTCAATCCAGAGTGAGCGAATTGTAATCCAGATCAATCCAGTTTGAATCTAAAGTAATTGACTTGTTACGAGGAGTAATTTAAGTAGAGCGGAGTGATCCTTTTAATCCCAAAAAATCCACTTGTAAACGAGAGTACTCCACATATAATCTGGAGCAATCTACTTGCAATCCAAAGTAATCAACTTGTAATCCAAAGTAATCACCTTGTAATCCAAAGTAATCAACTTTTAATCCCGGTAATAAACTTTTAATTCAGAGTAAGCGAATTGTAATCCAGATCAATCCAGTTTGAATCTAGAGTAATCTACTTGTTACGAGGAGTAATTTGAGTAGAGCGAAGTAATCCTTGTTCTCCCAAAAAATCCACTTGTAAACCAGAGTATTCCACTTATAATCTGAAGCAATTCACTTGTAATCCCAATTATTCATCATCTAATCCAAGGTAATCAACTTTGAATCCAGAGTGAGCGAATTGTAATCCAGATCAATCCAGTTTGAATTTAGAGAAATCTATTTGTTACTAGAAGTAATTCAAGTAGATCGGAGTAATCCTCTTAATCCCAAAAAATCCACCTGTAGGCGAGAGTACTCCACTTATAATCTGAAGCGATTTACTTGTAATCCAAAGTAATCAACTTGTAATCTAGGGTAATAAACTTTTAATCCAGAGTCAGCCAATCGTAATCCAGCTTAATCCACTTCGAATCTAGAGTAATTTACTTGTTACGAGGAGTGATTCAAGTAGAGCGTTATAATCCTTGTAAACCCAAAAAATCCACTTGTAAACGAGAGTACTCCACTTATTATCTGAAGCAATACACTTGTAATCCAAAGTAATATACTTTAAATCCGGAACAATACACTTTCAATTCGATTTAATCGACTTGTAATCCAGCGTAATAGACTTGTAATCCAGAGTAAGTAAATTGTAATCCAGAATAATCTAGTTTTAATGCAGGGTAATCCACTTTTTATGAGGAGTAATTCACGTTAAGCAGAGTATCCTAGTGTGCCGAGTTATCCAATTATAATCCAAAGTAATCTACTTATGATTCCAGCAAGCCACTTGTAATCGGAAGTTATACACTAGTGATTCGCTGCAATTTACTTTTGATTCGAATTAATCGAGGTCTAATCCTTGGTAACCCACTTGTACTGAGAAGTAATTTAAGTAAACGGAGTAATCCTAGTATTCTGGACTAATCCACTCATAATGTGGAGCAATTCACTTTTAATCCAAAGTAATCTACTTGTAATCCCTGGTAATTAACTTTTATTTCAGAGTGAGCGAATTGTAATCCATAAGAATCCTATTTTAATCCAGAGTAATGCAATTATCATGAGGGTTAATTCAAGTAAAGCAAAGTAATCCTTGTATTCTGGAGTAATCATTTTGTAAACCAGAGTACTCGACTCATAATTTGAAATAATCCACTTGTGATCCAAAGTAATAAACTTGTAATCCAAGGCAATTGAGTTTTAATTTGAGTAAAGGCGAGCAATCCTAGTGTTCTGGAGTAATCCACTTGTAATTTTAGGCAATCCACTTGTGATACAAAACAATCCACTTGTAATCCGGCGCAATTGTAACCCAGAGTAATCTATTTCTAATGAGGAGTAATTCAAATCCAATTGAGTAATCCTAGCATCTGGAGTAATCCATATTCAAAATAGAGTGCTGCGCTTATAATCCGTTTCAATCCAATTGTAATCCAGGGTAATCTACTTGTAATTCCAAATAATAAAATTGTAATCCAGTTCAATCTATTTTCAATCCAGCGTAATCCAATTGTTATTCGGAGTAATTGAAGTAAAGCTTAGTAATCATAGTATTCCGGTGCAATCCACTTATAATCCAGGCAACTCCTCTCGTCATCCAAAGTCAACCACTTGTAATCTACTTAACTACCTTGCAATCAAAAAGAATGCACTTCTAATCAGGCTTGTAATTTAAAGTAATTTGAAGTAATCCTAGTACCCTGGAGTAATCCACTTGTAATTCGAATTAATCCACTTGTAATCCGAAGTAATTTACTTGTAATCGGAGCAAATTGACTTGTTATCCACAGTAGTCCATTTCTAAAAAGGAGTTAACCAAGTCAAGCGGAGTAATCCTAGTATCACGGAGTAATCCACCTATATATATACCATTAAACCATTTCCCTTTCAGGGTAGGCGTGACACTACCCGACTCGGGTAGTGTTTCTAGGATTTTCTTGTAGTTATAAATAACTACAAGTGTGGGCTCACCACACCCACGATGTGCCAACAGCACTCATGTCAGTATTCTTGAATGGTCACCCATCCAAGTACTAACCGCGTCCAACGCTGCTTAACTTCAGTGATCTGACGAGAACTGGGTTTTTCAGCGTGGTATGGCCGTTGGCCTATAACCCTTATAATCCACTTGTAATCCGACTAATCCACTTATAATCCAGCATAAAGCACTGTAATCCCAGGCATCTGCTTGTAATCCAGAGCAATCTATTTGTAATCCAGAACAATTAAATTGTAAGCAGGTGTAATCCCCTTGTAATGTAATGTAACCCATTTTTAATTCACTTTTAATGTAGAGTAATCCAGAGTGTAAAGCAGTTCATTATTTTAGCTAAGGATTCATTTCTTGGGTGAAAATTTGACTCCTTTTTATGAAACTTCAATTGCTTTTTGTGATAAGTTAATTTTTTTTTTTAATTTGAAATGTTAACATTCCATTTTTGTTGAAAAATGTATGTACGAAATGTAGAAAAAAATACTTTGAATGAAAAAAACAATTGGCAAAAAATGACGGCAGCAGGAATCGAACCTGGACTTTCTGGTAACGAATGCGGGGAACTGCCGCCTGATCAGTTCCCTCAATATCTACGGAAGAATCATGAATTCTGGTGAATTCTATTAACATAATTATCCTTAAAGTTTAAAAATCTTTCAAGAATTTTTTTTACTCATATTTTGGTACTCAATAATTTGTGACGTAAACATTCACTAATTTTTTATTCCCACATTAATTAATTTTTCTACCTGGAAAATAAAGGCATGGTTTACGACCCATGCATTACACGGCATGTTTTCACTTAACCGCTGAGAGGTGCAATCAAATCACACGCGAGGAAGCAGAAATAAAAGCGTTGCGAATTCCACGGAAAATTTTCCTAACGCCAGGCCATAAATTATGGGGGACTGGTGCCGAGCATTTTGTACAATTGATGTTTTCGCTACGCATGCGCTTAATTAAACGCCTCGAAGGACTTTACACGGGTGCCAGGGGAAGACCGGAAATACCGGAAATCGTAATGCTAAGCTATCGTCTTTTTCCTTCGAACCACTTGATCGCTTCTGTAATAAAACACTTGCCAGTGCCGACTTTAAACTGCTTTATTATACGATCAGGCGTAAATAGTGCGTTACACGTAGCAATATTGTTCTACTTCATTTCAATCCGTGGTACAAAGTACCGATAATAATTAAAAGAGGGTGTAACAACTTCTAAAAAGGCAGTCCAGCAGAGGTCGATTACAATGGATTAAAAGTGGATTACAAGACGATTGCACGCTCTTAAAAGTGGGTTATACTGGATTACAAGTGGATTAAATTGGATAACAACTTAATTATGCTGAATTACAAGTTCATTATACTGGATTACAAGTGGATTAAACTAGATAACAAGTGG
>CAKNYM010045498.1:0-32713 GCA_932195095.1 Andricus curvator | reverse complement strand
AAAAAAAAAGTTAAACAACCACCGCAGGGTCCCACTAAGAGAAACTGACATCCAAAAAATGTCAATAGCCCCCAGTAGCACCGCGGTAAATCACACCTATGGCCACGTCTCACAACCGTGAGATGGGTGATCATAGGCAACGACAAAATCACAACGACAGGCCGGCGAAACCCTCGTGTGTCTTGAGGACACGAAGCGACCCAAGGATGACAGCTTTATGCATCCATCTCGCAAGTGCCTTGGTATCTTTTTGGCACCCGGGTATGGCTTTAAGGTTAAGAACCAGTGATCGTTTCGCACCTCCGAGAGCACCTATCACAAGGACTTGATGCCTCTCCTCTTTTTCTTTCTCCTTTGCAGTGATGTTGTATTCGGACGGAACCGAGAATTCGATCACGAATATAGTTCGTTTCTCGAAGTCTTGGAGAACAATGTCAGGCCTCGAGTGCGCAACGGAGACTGCTGCCCGAAAATCGTAGTTCCAGAAAATTTGGCACTTCTCGTTTCGGACAATCGACTCTATCTCCTTTGGAGCGTTCGGCAGGGCAGAGTCGCGGCCAACACCGTAAGAGCGACAAAGATGGTAATAAAGCACTTTTACGGCCGCATTATGTCTATAGATATACGTCATTCCTGCGTGGGTCGGACACGCCGATAGTATGTATTCTAGGTACACGCCGTGTGCATGACACGCTCTGCACCTATCACTTGGAACTTTTTGACATAAAATGCGGTTACGGTATGCAAAGGTGGAAATGACACCGTCCTGGCATGCGAAAATAAAACCCTCTGTACCTGAATTGAGTCCTGATGATCTGAGGAAAGCAAAAATTTGCTCCTTCGACAAGGACTGTTTTTCTACATTTCTATGAAAGTTTCCGCGCACTTTCTTGTCGAGTAGCTATTAGTGACATTTTTCAACCTCTGCTTTCTTTACTTCGGCTTTTAGAAGTGAAGCATCTAGATGGAGTAATGCACTTTCCTCACTTCTGATGTTAAAATTGAGGCCAAGGGTCTCGGTTGTTTGCTCCGCGGCTTTGTGAAGGAACGCTCCTTCGCCAATCATCTCGTGGTTCCTGACCATCTTTAGAAGAGGTTCTCTGCCTTACGCAACGATGTGAGCTGTACTTAGAACAATTCGGATATGAAGACACTGGAGATTCAGAAGTCCGCGTCCGCCTTGACGGCGTGAAATGTATACTCGCGAAACTGACGAATTGATATGCAAGCTTTTATGCATATGCATGATCTTACATGTGGTGACATCAAGGGCCTTAAGCTCGTTCTTCGTCCATTGAACCACCCCAAACGAGTAGAGTAGAACCGGGACGGTAAGCATGTTAGTCGCAGATACGCCCAGGTATGTATAGGTCTCTCCAGTATTGAGATGTCTGATAACACTTATATCTACAAGCTCAGGGACCTTGGAAACGCCAGTAATCTTTCCTTTCTTCAGATTAATTTTGGCACATTTGTCCAAACCAAAGTCCATCCCAATCTCTCATGTGTAGTTCTTGACGATATTTATAGCAGGTAAACGGTCTACCAGATGTTATGTAGTCAATCACACATTGAACACGGGACGCATTCTGTCTTGCCCATCCAATCTTCATGTTCAGTTAATGCAAGCGTCTTTTGGTCTTTTGATCCATCGTCGGTTTTAGCCTTTGATTTGAATCAGCCCAAGCTCTCGCATCACCATAAACTGGACAATGGATGGTCCAGAGGTAGTACTCTTGCGGGATGTCTTCACGAATGGAGGCATCGATTTCAGCCAGATCTTGGGGATTACGAGGAACTTGCATGTTAATGTTCCTCCTTGTCCTGAAATCACGATCATCTCTCAGAAGGTGCCTGCTTTGCTCGGTTGGTCTGAATGTCGCTTCCTCATCTTCGTCTGTAGCTTGATCAAGCAGCGGTTGGGGAAGCGTTCCGCGTACATATCAATTTTTCCAGAGGTAGTCGGCTTGATTTCCCAAAGACTGATGCGAAACGTGCTGAAGCTCTGGGTGTTTCCTGCACCACAGAGTGTGCATACGTGCCATGAAGCCTCGTTGAACAGGGATAATGCTGGCATCGTAGCAGTCTAACAAGTCATCCTTGAGTTGATCCGTTCACTGAATGTGGGCGTTTCGCCGGTTCGTCGTCGTATTTTTATCTAAATTATTTTCAGCAACCCGAACTCTAGGATGAGCGGCATTGGTTGCCGACCCATTGTCGGGTGCTCTGCGTGTTCGATCGTTTTGAACCGTACCTACAACATTTTGGTGTTTTGGTGGTGTCATTGTTGTTCTCACGAGCAGCTAGGGAAAGGGTTCGTCCATCCTTGTAGAGCCCCGCGTACAAGGATAAGGCTGCATACTCTGAGAGGTCGCCCTGTATCTCAGAGTCACCGTTTTAGACACCTCACGTAGGTGCCATTCAGCTTTCGGCACGGTTGTTACGCCTTCGCTTAGGGGTTATTCCTTCGGGGCCATCCCTGGACAATTGTCCGCGACTGCGTATTAATTATTGTAACCATATTCAGCAGAAACCCTTGGTACAGGGACCCTCTGTCCGCAACCCGAGGACGCGTTCGGTGGCTTTGTCATAGGCCCTTCAGTTCTGTTCCAAAGGAATCGAAACAGAAGCCGAATATATATATATATATATATATAGAGAGAGAGAGAGAGAGAGAGAGAGAGAGATACTCCCACTTTGATCTTTTAAAATTTTAATTTTTTCTTTGTTTTTCTTTTAGGAATCTTCTTTGTTTAAAATACTATAAGGAGTTCTTCAATTGACTTAAATGATTTAAGAGAATTTCAAGATATTTTTAAGAAATTTTGGGGCGTTTTGAATCTCAGATTTCAAGAAATATAGGATTTCCTGAAATTTTCACGGCATTTTATAATATTTTATAAGGGGGTTCCACAGTATTTCAGACAATTTTCAAATATATTGAGATATTTCGGTCGATTTAATTATGAATGAAAAAGCAAGACTGTTGTGGGCTAGAATGAAGGTAGGAATCCGAAGATTATTCATCATGGCGTGCTACACCCCAGTTGATAGCGATTCAAAGGAAGTCAAAGACGCCTTCTGGGACACTTTAAATGATACAATAAGTACTTGCGATCAAGGTGAAAGAATAATTCTGCTTGGAGGTATGAACGGATGGGTCGGCGTCCAACGTCAGGATACAGATACAAAAAGGGCAATAAATAAATTTGGGGATCCAAGAAAAAATTATAAACAAACGCGATTAAAGATTGAAAATTTACAGAAACCGGAAGTGCGAATAGATTTTCAGAATAAGATAAAGGAACGCATAGATCAGGCAACTTGGGAGGCGCTTAGAAGCAATAAAGATATAGAGGGCGCGTGGACTTTGCTACGGGACAACATTGTTAAAACTGCGACCAAAGTATGTGGCTCGGCGCACAGTGGTCCGCATCGTCGAAAAGGTGGTCAAAAGTTAAAAAATGAGTTTTATTTTTTTTATGAAATATCGATGTCAATCCATTAACGAGTATCTAAAGCACATCAGAGTACGAAAATAATAAAAAAATATTATTTTAAGCAATTTTTCAGGTTTCAAAGTTCAACAAATTCGAGAAATTGCTCCCAACGCCTAATGTATACCCATATATACCTCAACGTTAGGAGATGCTGTATCAACGCCAGTAAAAAATATTTAAAAAATGGTTATATAGAATTGTAGTGTATTATCTCCTTTGAGTGATTCACGTGTTAAACATTTAATATTTATCAACATTATTAATTTTTTTTATTCATGTTTTTCGGGTAAAAATATTTCTCATTCAATCAGCTTTCGATAGAAAAAACATTAAGTTGCTGGGCTTTTCCGTGATATGTCGAAACGCTAAGTTGTTGTGAAAGAATTAATAAATTGATTTCCATACAAGATTTTTGCGGCAATTTGCGACTTTTCAAATGGGACGCTAATTACGAAGGCCACACTGGCAGGAATTTGCGCGAGTTGAGGCGCGTGTTTGCCTATTATAACAATTTTATGACATAGTAATTTTAATTCACACAGTTTTCAGTGTTTTCCTATTTAGATATTCAATATTCTATTTAGTTAATGTTTTTTTTTTTTGTAAATTAATTTATTTTAAACAATTATCAAATATAATTTAAAAAATATGGCCAATATAATATGGCCAACGGCCATACCACGCTGAAAAACCCAGTTCTCGTCAGATCACTGAAGTTAAGCAGCGTTGGACGCGGTTAGTACTTGGATGGGTGACCATTCATGAATACTGACATGAGTGCTGTTGGCACATCGTGGGTGTGGTGAGCCCACACTTGTAGTTATTTATAACTACAAGAAAAACCTAGAAACACTACCCGAATCGGGTAGAGTGTCACGCCTACCCTGAAAGGGAAATGGTTTAATGGTATATATATATAAAGGAAAATGTTCTCACATGGTAACTTTAAAATGATTCAACAATGGTACTACAACCACGGACTAGGTTTTCTTAATAGAAGTGAAAAATATAGGTGTTGGAGGTAATTCCTATAATGGACCTGTTACCTGGGTATTGTGACAGGTGCCTAAGAGATCTTGAACCGGATACTGCTAGTGACAGTGAGGCCCGAGTGCCCCACGACTGTAAAGAAAGTTACATCAGGTAGGTAAAGCCGTCAATGCAATTGTTGTTCTTCTAATGAAGTGTCCTTTTTTATGTTTGTTAAACCTTGTATCGAACAATTCGGAAATGTTAAAGGTTCCTAATTCAAAATTGCCATATACATTTTCTTACGTTTTTGCAAGTTCGCAATATGATTTTTACATTTTTTATGTGATAGTGAACATTTAATCTTCAATATCTCCAAATATATTGATCCTGCGAAAAAGGAAAGATTAGTTTCAGAATGAGCGTTTCAAAATACAGAAAGAAATATCATAAAAATCAAATGAACACGAATTTTGTAAAATTTTGTAACATAGTGTAAATTATTTGTATATATGTTCAACCGACAAAAATGCGTACAATTTAAAAATTTAAATATCTATGCAATGTTCAAAGAGTATATTTAAATAAATGTTTGTGTATGGATTATTTGTTTAAATAATTATTATTTCATCAGTACTGACTCACCTTTCACTCGATACAACTGAATAAGAGTTTCGAAGTCAGGAATTCGAAAAACTATTATAAAACAAATTTCATGCTCTTATAGGATTTTTTTCAATTTGACGAACGTATTAGATTTGCCATTCTGAATTTTGATTTTTTTATGATATATTTAAAACCAGCAACCTACGCAATGTTTCTTAAATGGACTTCATAAAATTGTAGTCATATTCAGAATGTGTTAGCTGCCATATTGGGTCCGCCATTTTTAATTTTGAAAACAGATTTGGAATTAGGGACCCAAAAAGTATTTACAAAATAAATTTCATGTCAGTCGGATAATATTTCGACTTTTGACCACCTTTTCGACGATCCAGACCACTGTGCGGCGGTCGTAGGAAGAAAATCTAGTGATGCATGGTGGAATGATTAAATTAAGGCAGCCCGACAAGAAAAGAAAGAAGCGTACGAGAGAACGCCAAACATGACAGGTCTTAGTGATGAGGAGAGTAATAGACTTGAAAATGATTACAGATACAAAAAGAGGAAAGTTAAACGACTAGTCAAGGAAAGTAAGGACAAAATCAGAACAGAAGAAGAGAAGAAATTACAAAACGACTTTGAAGGAACCATGAAACTATTATTTAAAGAGATGAAAGAAAGTAAAAATACAGAATTTGGCAGCATGAGAAACAGCAAAGGTGAAATACTATATGATACAGACGGGATTGCCCGGGTCAAAATATTTGGTCTTGATTTTGTTTTGAATGTCTTCAATATGTCTTTAGGACCATGATGTCTGATTCCGTCTCACCAGCTAGGCATTGGAGATATACAGACTTCTCTTGCTTGTCTTGATAAATATACCAAATTGCTCTTAAAGAAAATTATATTACCAATTTGTGGCCTTAACATTTTCCAGGGTCAAAATTAGAGAAGTTTTAGTTTGTAAATTTTATTGTCCATTATACTCCGACCTCTATAAACCATGGACCTCACCCGCAGGGTCTGCCATTTCCAGGAATCAGGTAGCTAGGTAAGGACCAAACAGTTGACATCTGCTAAGGACTAAAATTTTACAACCAATAAAACTTTTTATTTTGTAATAAATAATTTTGAAATAAGAAATTCGGAACCTGTCTGTCTCAACAACTGCAGGCATATAAAATTTCCCATAAAAAGATTAAAACTGTCATTTTCTAGAAGTGTCTAGTGAATTGTTGGAGATAGGCAAAGATGGACAACATTTTTAGATTCGCCATTCAAACAACATAATTATTGCAGATAAATAAATCTATTATTACATAAACAATAAATATCATGAAGATAAATAGTATAAACATTCTATATAGTTTGAAGCGGATTAGTGATGACCCTTAAGACATCAAAAATAGTATGGTTCCGTCTGACGAGCTAGACATACAGAATGACTTAGAATTGTCTTGGATTAGTCTTTACCCAAGACAAAATCAAGACCAAATATTTTTACCCGGGAGTAGACGCTTTTAAAGACTCGTTTAAAGAATTATTAGGAAGCGAAGATATAGGGCAACAGAACTACGCCATAGAAAATAATGCATTAGAAAACACAATTGAAAAAGTCTGTGTCACTGAGGTTAGAGATATAATTAAGAACTTAAAAAACGGTAAGGCTGCTGGCGTAGACAGTATTAGCGCTGAAATGCTTAAATACGGTGGCGAATACATACCTCACAGGTTGTTAGAATTGATAAATGTATGTATCGAGCCGGGAGAAGTCCCAGACGATTGGAGAAAAGCGATTATCGTACGAATATACAAAAGAAAGGGAGATAAAAGAAACTGCAATAATTACAGAGGTATCAGCTTACTAAGTAAGTACCGTAAGTAAAATATACTCAAAAATACTTATTCGTAGGATAATGAAAATTATAGAAGAAAAGATATGGAAAGTCCAAAGTGGATTTATGCCAGGAAGATCATGTACATATCAGATATTTAGCTTAAGACAGATCACAGAAAAAAGCTTAAGAGTACGAAAGAAAGTTTTCTGTGCATTTGTTGACCAAGAAAAAGCACTTGACAAGATAAATAGGAGTAAACTTTGGAAAGTCCTTAAAGAGTACGGAGTTAATGGATGGCTCCTACAAGCAATACAAACAATATAAGCAGGCAGTAAAGCGAGTGTAAGAGTTAATGGGAAATTGAGTGACTGGTTCGATATTATGCAAGGCGTGAAACATGAACGCGTTATGTCCTCATGGCTATTTATCATATTTATGGATAAGTGTCTAAGAATGGCCCTCTTCGACGAAGAGGGTGTAGATCTCGAAACATTGAAGGTACGTAGGGTAGCTTTCGCAGATGACAAGATTTTTTTGGCAGAATCAATCGAGGACTTTCAAAGTCATGGTGTTTGAAGGAAAAAGTGAGAAAAAAATGTGCAACATTGTCCTAAATGATGACAGATTAGAAAACGTTGACAAGTACGTATATCTGGGTAGCCTATGCACTAGCGACGGAAAAATAAATGGGGAGTTAGATAGGCGCATAAATGAGGGTAAGAAGGTTATCGGTAGAGCAGGGTCCATTCTCAGAAATAAAAACATATCAAAGAAAGCTAAAATGGCCAGACATAATTCTATATTTGTACCGACTGTACTATACGGTAGCGAGACATGGACATGTCAAGAAAAGGACAAGAGTAAAATTAACGCGATTGGCATGAAACCTCTGCGCACAATATGCGGAAAGACACTGATGGACAAAGTCCGAAACGAGATAATCCTCAAAGAATGTGGTACAGGAGAGACACTAGTTGACATACGGGAAAGTTATCTTTCATACTTTCTTTTTCAATATTTCATATTGTTAAGGTGGTTCGGACATGTTGAAAGAATGAAAGATGAACGGCTGACCAAACAGGTGTATAAAGGTAAAGTAAATGGCGGAATGCCCAGAGGTAGACCGCCGTAAAAATGGTTTGAATCTGTGAATGAGACATTAATTCGAAGAGACATAAGAAGCCATAGAAACACCAGAGTTTGTATGAGAAAATGCATGGACATGAAGGAAGCTAGAGTAGTATGCCAGGATAGAAAAGTGAGGCGACATATAGTTTGTAAACAGAGTGACAATAGAGTCAATGACGCCTGAAAGAAAGACCTTGGATACTAAAATGGGCCCAAGTGGGAAACCACAGGTAACAATTTTGTGAGGCTCTTCACTTGGGGTGATCGCTAGAGAGATTGATCAGCAACCTGGGTCAGATCAGTGTTTCGGAACGAAAGTGTCATTTCAACTAATGACACGAGAATTCCAGATCAATCTAAAATATCTATACCTTACACCTATATACCTATCTACCTTGTACCTATATACCCATCTACACACTATTATTTTCCAACCGAGCAAATCACGCCTACCCCGAAAGGGACATGGCTTAATGGTATAATAATAATAATAGGAGCATTTTGTGGTGGTTGTCCAAATTTGATTGTTGGATTCTTGTTTTATTTTCAGGAATTCTATACATTATTTTGAATTTTCATTCAAAATGGATGGTTAACAAACTTGACCTTCATTTTGGGACAGTAAGAGAGTATACCAAAGGCCAATCCAATCGGTCAATTCTTTCGAAAGTTATTGTGCTCCCAGACAGACATACAGACAAACATACAGACAGACACAATCGTAAAAACCTGTTTTTTCGGGTTCAGGGGGTCTCAAAACGTGGACATTTGACAAAAGCGGGGGATGGAGGTCAAATTTTGCACAAATCTAACACAGAAAAAACTGGGTTTTCCATTAGAACCCATTTTTGGTTCCAAAGGAGCTGCAACAAAAATGAACCCCACTTGCTGAAAAGGAACCCAAAGCGATAAATGAGCTCTAAATGATACCTCAGTTGGGGTTCTAAAGGATCCCAATTGTCAATAAGCCTATTTCTAAAGAACCTATTTTTCGTTTTGCCCACTTCGACATTTTGTTCAATTAATAATACGATTTTTACCTGAAAGCACACATGTAATCAAACTCTGATGGACATAACTTCATGAAGACAATGAAGGTACAGAATATTACCGTAATTAAAATGGATATAATGACTTGATAGATGTAATTTGCAGGTTATGTAACAAGCTTGTAAACATAAAGGCTTATTCATATGCAAGAAACTTTTCGACATGCCACTTTTTAAAAGTACAAATATATATTATTAGAAGTGCTGTAGGGTCGTTGCAAAAACAAAATTTCCTTTGTTTTATAATTTTGACATAAAATATAAAAATAGATAACCAATTTGACTGTAGAGAAACGAATTTTTTTAAAGTCTTAATGCGCATGCGTCGCACCAGCAGCCTCACTGCATGTTGATCGCGCGCTTATTTGAAATGATAAAATATACAAATCAATTTTTTACAACATAATTATTATAATATTATTATTATAATTATTGTTTAATAGTTTTAAAGTACAAAAAATATTATGAATTATTCAGAATTGACATTTGTGAAGAAAAGTCTTCCTTCTTTTGAATATAAAATCATTCATTCATTTGTAAAGAGTAAAATCAAAGAATTAATTTACCTTTTACTCGAAAAGTCTATTTTGTGATCTGAAAATTAATTTCTTTGATTCTAAACTGATGATTTATCATAAAAAATTAATTTACACATTTGATAATTTAAAAAAAAAACATATACAGCGAAAAACACGATAATTGACAGAAATGGACTTGTAGATTGAACTATTTAAAAACTGATACAGATTGAACAATTTTTAAAAATAAACATTAAAAATTGTGATATTTACAGGTGCAATAGTTCAAAATTGTATTAAATACATGCAGGAATCATTACAACAACTGGTTTTCCTTCCCCAAGCACATACATTTTTAGTGTGACGATTCGGCGGACAATTTCAAATTCCCGGTTATTTTCCGGGTTTTCCCGGTCAAGTTTTTCAAATTTTCCCGGTCAACTAAAAATAAAATATTCATATTTGCCGTAAAACGCAAACATTTATTTTAATTCATGACGTTCACTCTGAACATCCTTCAACACAACAGAACAAAACATTGCAAAAGAAATGAATTTTCAAAAAATACTTGAATTTTCCACTAAAAATATCAATTTTTCACACAAAAAATGAAATAGTTAAACTTTTCAACCAAAGTGATGAGTTTTCAAATAAAATTATGAATCTTCAACTGAATAGTTCAATTTTAAACAAAATAAAAAATAAATTTTCAGCTAAAATTATGAATATTTAACTGGAACACTTGAATTTTCGACCAAAAAGATGAATTTCTAAACCAGAAGATTAATTTTCAAATAAAAAGAATTATTTTGTACAAAAAAATACAATTTTTCAACAAAATACATGAATTTTTAACAAAATAGTCAAATTTTTGATTAAAGGAGACAAATTTTCAACCAAATAGTTGAATTTTGAACTAAAACAAGAATCATTTTCAACCAAAAATGGAATAGTAACGTTTTTAGTGAAAAAAAAAATTAATTTTAAACCAAACAAGAGTTTCCAATGAAAACAATGAATATTCAACTAAAATAGTTGAATTTTCAGACAAAAGAATTAATTTTAACTAAAAAAGATAAATTGTCAACCAAAACTTAAATAATTATATTTCAAGTTAAAGAAATTAATATTTAACCAAACAAACGAAGTGATGAATTTTCAAATAAAATTCTAGTTATTTAACTGAAATAGTTGAATTTTAAACCAGACAGATGAATTTTTTTACTGCAATGATGAATCTTTAACTAGAATAATTGAATTTTTGACCAAGAAGATGAATTTCTACCAAAAGACGAATTTCCAACTAAACAAGATATTTTTTCTACCAAAAATTGAATAAATAAATTCACAGGCAAAAAAAAGAAAGTTAAAAAAAAGAGATGAATTTTCAACTAAAATGATGGAATATTCAACTGGAATAATAGTTACATTTTCATTTAAGAAAAAAAAAATAATTACCTAAAATATTTCAAGTAATTTATTCAATAAATTACATTTTTTTATACAAAATTATAGACAATGAAATGAATAATTGGATGAAAAAACTTCACTTCATTGGCGAATTTGTCGATGGCAGCACTTTCGTCTCGCGGGAATTATTCGATAACGTTTATTTAATTTTTTTTTCATGAACATATTGCTTAAAATGTGTTGCCTCGAAAAAAAAGTAAATAAACGTTATCGAATAATTACCGCGAGACGAAAGTGCTGCCATCGAATTGCGACTTCATAACCTCAAAATCCTAGTACCGATTGGTCCTATTGGGAACGATTGAAACTTTGCAACACTGAATCTTTTCCAATCGTGCACACACGATTAAGAAACACGATTAGAAACAATTCAAATTTCTTTCTATCATTCTGAATTGTTTTCAATGAATTATTTCTAGAAGGGTAAACAGTTTGCTTTTTCCGAAAATTGTACGCATAATAAATAATTATATCGTTTTTGTTTGCTTTACCGACATATTCTGTAAATCGCGAAATTACCAACCCGACTTTGCAAGCGGTTGGTTCGTAAATGCGCCTTTATGTTGTTCTTTTCAAGTGCGCTCTAAACGAACCCTTTTGGGTCTCTGCAGGTATCTATTGGAGCTCAAGTTCGAAAGGATACCAACTTTTATTTGAGCCACAACATTAGTGAACCCCCAGTTTTTTCTGTGTACCTTCTCTGATGAGAATGTAAAAATGACGTCAACTTTTAGTCCGCTAAGGAATTCAATATTAAAAATACCAAGATATTATTTCGAACATAGTGGTGGAATTTTCAAACAATCCATTTGTTTATAAAAACAAATCCTGACAATCGTATGCCTAACGTTTCTTCATTAATATCAGCATATAGACTTAATTTCATCTCTGACGCATGATGATCACGCATGTATTTTTGTGATTGTGAATTCCCTTTTGTTAAATCTCGTTCGTCTTTTCAATCACGTATCTCGTGCCTCGCACTCGATTAAAGTTTTTCCAGAACGCGAACTTTTCTATATTATGTTCAAATCTATTATATTAAATGTATATTACATTAATTTCTGAACCTCGGTCCGGGATTGCTTATTCATATATTGCAAAATATAGTACGAATTTTATTTTTTATGATTACTTTAATATTTTATCCTTTTTTGGCATTAATCTTTATTGGCAGCTACCCTAAAAATGTATCATTTTAAGAAATGTATATTATTATAATTCTTACTGTGCACTGACATTGAAAGATACGTATTTTCATTTTCTTGTTTTCTTCATAATTCAAAAAAGTGCGCGTATATGTATACCATTAAGCCATTTCCCTTTCAGGGTAGGCGTGACACTACCCGATTTGGGTAGTGTTTCTAGGTGGATAGTTTCTTGTAGTAAATAACTACAAGTGTGGGCTCACCACACACATAATATGCCAACAGCACGCAGTATTCTCGAATGGTCACCCATCCAAGTACTAACCGCGCCCAACGCTGCTTAACTTCATTGATCTGACGAGAACTGGTTTTTTCAGCGTGGTATGGCCGTTGGCGTCATATCAAAAAAAGGTCAAGAACAAATTGTGAGATCTATTTTAGGTAAAAAATTGTTATTAAACATTATATTGTACCTTGTGTGGTTTTACAAAAAACTTAATATGTTCACGGAAAAAAGTGGATCGTTAGAAGAACTCTCTAGACCAGTAGTTCGAACTATTTTAAATTGAAGCGCAGCTTTTCGTCGGTTAATTTTGTTGAAATTACTATTTTGTGTTCAGGTAAGTTAAACCGACTTTTTAAAAGAGTGGGATGAAGAATTTCAAATAGTAGGATGCACTGCACCACTTGGTAACCGTGCACACTCAGCGAGAAGAAGAGTTACTATTTCGTGTAGTAAGCCTTCTGTGAATAGTGACTTCGCCGATTTCGCATTGTAACGCATATATGTATATGTATATATGCACTGCACGCATTCTATGCACGATTTATAAATAGATAAGCTCGAAACTTTCGACAACAAAAATGATGTAAAATGTCGATCGATTTAAAAAGAAAAAAATTATTTCATGTGTGATTACTGCACTTAATTTACGATTCTTCTTACACAATTGCACGCACAGAGTCTGACACATATGATCGCACGCTCAAGCGCTTTGAAAAATCGCCCCCGCTGGGGAATCGAACCTTACCTTACTAACTAAAACCTGTCCTAAAACCTAAATCTAGCGCACGCGTTAGTCAAGTGAGCTACGGAACCGCTAAGAAGCTAAGAAGTGATAATAAATGTTCACTTAAAATTTTTTTAATTGATCTCTTACAGATGATATCTAATATTTTGTAACGAGCTTGGGAAATATATTTTGCTTAGAAGTATTAACTCACACAGTAAATATATTATTAGTAATTTATATGTATTATTATAAAATGATTAAAATTAAAATTTTTAAAAAGTACACATTTTGTATTATTGAAAATTAAGACTTCAAAAAATTTTTTCGAATGAAATTTTTGGAATTTTTTATTTGATTTTATTATAATCTCACTTTATTTAGAACGCAAGATTAATTTACACAACTGATATATAAATGAAAAAAGTTTAAACATCATAATAATATATCACATGCAAAATAGAAATCACTATTTTAAGATGAGATAAACGTTGAATAGTGATTCAAATTTAAATTTTTTGCAAAAATAAAATTTTTCTCATGAGATATGGGGATGCTGAAATAGAATAAAAACTGTTTAATACAAAAAAAATTATTCGTTTCCGAGATATTAATATTAAAGATCGCGATATCACAGTAGTATGGTAGATTTTATTGTTGTTAAAAATCTGAAAAAAATGAGAAAATATATTTTCTTTTAATTAAATGATAGTAATTTCTACAAATATCAATGTGAAAAGATTAAAAAATATTATTACTACGTTAAAATTGGAAATCAATTTTAATTAAAATTTTATTACATATTATTTTTTAATTATTGTGTCAAAAAATGATACGTCGAAAACAATGAATTATTCTACTGAAAAAAAACTTCCAAATAATATAATATTTGAACATGGGTGGGTTAATCAAGTATGATCCTAATCATTTGTAGTGTTATAAGAAATTAAGAATATCATAAGCAGAACATTCCATAGTTCTCAGGTCTCAGAACCCAGTTCTCGTCAGATCACTGAAGTTAAGCAGCGTTGGACGCGGTTAGTACTTGGATGGGTAACCATTCAAGAATACTTAGTGCTGTTGGCACATCGTGGGTGTGGTAAGCCCACACTTGTAGTAGTTATTTACTACAAGAAACTATCCACCTAGAAACACTACCCGAATCGGGTAGTGTCACGCCTACCCTGAAAGGGAAATGGCTTAATGGTATACATTCAGAATATTTTTAAATTCTGAAAATTGTGTACAAGACAAAAAAACAGTATTCATGTATAAAGTAGAGTTATTCATTATGTTTATTTATAAGAATTATCTCAACTAATATTATTATAAAAGAGAAAACATTATAAAATAGTTTATATTTTATTATATATATTTTTATTGTTATAATAATTTATAGGTTTTTAGAGATTTTAGAGATCTTATTTTTCTGAATAAAAATTTAATATATACATAGTGTATAAAATAGTTCTTTCACTGATAAGAAAGTTATAAGTCGTCCTTCTTTTTTAATTTCAAACGGACCGCCTACAAAAATTTGCGGAGGGGTCTCACACGTTTCTAGTTGTGCCACTGAACTTACTTACAATTTCAAATAGTAAGGCTAACAATCTCGCGCAGTGCTTATTGCAATGCGAAAAACGAGATCGAACTCACTTGCAAAAGTCAAACTCACAATTCTTTTCTTACTATGAAAATTAGTTATTCATACAGTTTACATGTTCAACTGTACTACTTCAAATAGTCATTGAAGCTACTTGTTCCAGTTATCTTTCATTTTACAATTTGAAGTAGTAATGCTGACTTTAGCTTTTGTATATTTTGAGATCACTATCTCATTCAGTATCAAAAACTATTTGAATTGTTTCTTGTACAATGCGAACAAGTAAACTTCAAGTTAACAATACTTAAAAGTGAATCTAACTATCCACTTTTTTCCGTGTTCATTATTTTTAATATTATCTTTCACGATTAAAACAAGAACCACGCGACCTATCAAAAAATGAATAATAACAAACTTGTAGATGTTTTTTGAGTGGTCTGAAACGTTAACTTTCGTTCTTTGCTTCAATAAGGTAAATGTGCCAGTCTTCGTCAATGCATGGGTTGTCGGCAGATGGCGAGAAAAATAAAATAAAAATAAATAAAGAGAAAATAAATGAAATAGTTCTAAAATATTCTTAAACGCTGATGCCGATCACTCGCACATTGAAGTGCCGATAACTGCAGTAGCCAGGTTTCTGACCTGCCGATAAACCATGCATTCTCGTATTTATAACTTCAAACTTCTTATACTATTCATTCTTATGGGATATGTTGCAAGTAATAAGTAAATTTCATTTCTAAAGGTCCGCTTTATTCGATGAAACCCATTTCTTAAGTTTTAAATATGTTTACTATACTTTTTCAAGCATTTGAAATCTGAAATTCACCTTAAGCTTCCGATAACTGGCACACTTACCTTTTACTATAGCTGTATGCAATCTGTGAATAAGTTTTGCAGAGCAAAAAGGTATTATAAGTTCACAAATGTTAATAAACCCCTCTATTGTCGACTGCCACAGATATGCACGTCAAAATAAATATTACTCGGGTGATACAAATCACCGATTGCGCTATGAATTCATCTAGTGCTTTGTGCCGAGAGGTTGTGGTGTTGAGACTTTAGGGGTGAATAAAGCATGCCAATCGGACAGGTAAAATCTACCAAACCTGCTGTAAAGTCCACTGCGTCACTTTTGTAATCTCGGTTCAGTCAATTGTATATATCTTACTGTATTAAATACTGCAGAATAGAGGTTTATTTAACTAAAGGATGAAAGGTAATTTTTATTTAATTTCATTGTTCCCACCCTCTGGAGTTTTGGTGGGATGTCTGACTCGATAACCCTTCTATTATTATATAATAGCATTGGTATCGTATATTCTTCGGTGCAACCGACCGAATTATTATTTGCGAGACAATAATTTACTGTTATTCGTACACCGCAACCTAACCCATAAATGCTAGGTTAACGTTGCGCCACGTGACCAATCACACGTTACCTTAGGGCATGCTTTACATTTTCACTCTTTATGGTAAAATAATTCGCGCACGTCCCGGATACAATTATCTTCTAATTATGGTTCTTTGTAATTGCTTATATCCCTCTTCATCGAACACATTTCTGATTTTAAACATCGTTGAAAGTTACGTGTATTATATAGGACGCGGAAAGTAAAGAAGCCTAAAATTGATCGCTTTTCGAAGCGCTGTATAGGCCTCAAAAGTCAAATTTTCAGATGGGTCGTTGTGAAAAAGCATTCCGATGCAGCTACTATAACTTTTTTTTAATTAAGCAAGTAACACAAAGTATGAATCGAAATTATAAATAATTCATAAGAATTTAGTTGTTAAAAATGTAATAATTTCTCAATGCAGGAAACGGAATCGTCAGAAGCCATCATTTGGTCTTATTTATGAAATTTGCAAGCTTCCGCAGAATGCAATCGATATGTAAACAGACTTTTCTTCACCAACGTTTTCAGACCTAAGTTTGGAGTCTCTAAGCTGTGAAAAGTGATGAGAGTGAATTTGACGGGCATTCACTTCCTTTTCATTTACTAAAACAAATCGTGCGGCAGTTAGTCGAGACACACCGGTGCACTTAGCTGATGAGCGCGTAAAGCTAGCACGCGATGTTTGCGTGCTTCCCGCGCCTTGCACATGTTCACTTTCTCTGTGTCGATTCGAATTTGAATACACTGAGCCACATAAATTTTCGCGCTCCCGATGTTCTCCTTCGTCGGGTCCTGATATTTGCATATTTACACAGGTGAAGTGGACTCGACGATTTCACCCTTATTCGTCACTTTCCGAATAATTGTAAAAACAATTGTTGTTCCTTGGCGACCGTTGTGAATAAAAATAGACAAAATTCTATTCCGTACTCTCTGGTCCCGATCCTCCTCTTTATTTCTCTCTCTCAAAAAACTCTAAAATTTTGGCTCGTTAATTGAGCCCTCTTCTGGATGTAACGAACATGGACAAAATTTTATAACCCATATATGTTCAAAGTTATGATTGGCCGAACTATATTCTTAGGAGTTTTACATATCGACGTATTTTTCATGTGTAACTTTTCAGAAATAAGCGAAATCATTTTCTACCTAATATTCGCAATAAATAATAATGTGTTTTAAAATTTAATATTTGTCCTGGAATTTTATTTATAAATAAACGAGAAATGAGAATGATGAGAAAATAAATGATAAATTTGTAGTGTTGGGCGGTGCTTGGCCATTGAATTGGTGGCTATATTGAAAAATGTAGGAAAACGAAAAGGAGGAAAGAGGATAGATGAAACGGTGGCAAGGAAATAACACCTGGAGCCAAAGTGCCTGTAGTTGTTATTTCGTTGTGTCCTGTGGCCACCCACCTCACGATCGTGAGACGTGGCCATAGGTTCGATTTATCGCGGTTCTACTGAGAGCCAGTGTCATTTTCATGGAAGGCAGTGGTTCCTAGTGGGACACTGCGGTGGCTGTTTAAACTATAAAAACAGTTTAAATAACTACCGTGGGGTCCCACTGAGAGTAACTGTCATCTATGAAAATGATTTCTATGAAATCACAACGTCAGGCCTGTGAAACTCTCGTGTGTCTTGAGGACACGGAGTGACCCAATGAAGATAGCCTTCTGCCAGTTATAGATTTGTACCTCCGAGATCACTGATCACAAAGGTAATCATTTTAACCGCATATTTTCAGTACAGTCGTTGCAGCTCCCGTTGACGGTCTTGATGCCTGTCCTCCTTTTCCTTCTCCTGAGGGGTGATGTAGTCAGCCGGAGCCGAGACATCGATCGTGAATATATTTCGTTTCTCGAAGTCCTGGAAAATGATGTCATGTCTCGAGTGTGCAATGAAGACTGCTGTGCAAAAATCGTAGTTCCAGAGAATTTGGCACTTCTCGTTATAACTCTAGCTCCCTCGGAGCGTTTGGCAGGGTAAGGACGTGGACAACACCGAAAGAGCGACACAGATAGTAGTGAAGCACCCTTAGGGCCGCATTATGTTTGTAGATCCGTAGTTCCCGCTTGATAAGAACACCTGGATAGTATGTGCTCCAGATACTCAGTGTGTGCGTGACACGCTCTGCACCTATTGCTGCGCTGGGAACTTCGTGACGTAAAATGCGGCTACGCTAAATTCAGGTGGAAATGACACTGTACTGGCACGTGAAAATAAAACTCTTTGTTCCTGAATTAAGTCCCGAAGATCTGAGGAAAGTAAAAATTTGCCCCTTCGGCAAGGGCTCATTTTCTACATTTCTGTGAAAGTTTCAGTGCATTTTCATGCCGAGTAGCTGTTGGCGGAATTTTTCAACCTCTGCTTTCTTTACTTCGGCTTTTAGAAGTGAAGCATCTAGATAGAGTAATGCACTTTTCTCACTTCTGATGTTAAAATTCAAGCCAAGGGTCTCGGCCGCCTGCCTTGCGGCTTTGTAAAGGAACGCTCCTTTGCTAGTCATCTCGTGTTTCCTGACCATTTTTAGGAGAGGATCTCTACCATTTGCAACGATGTAAGCTGTACCCAGAACATTTCCGTTATGAAGACATTCGAGATTCAGAAGTCCGCGTCCGCATTGCCGGCGTGGGATTTATAATCGCGGAATGGACGAATTGATGTGCAAGTTCTTCTGCATATGCATAATCTTACGCGTGGCGATATGGAGACCTGCAAGCTTGTGCCTCGCCCACGTAACTACACCAAACGAGTAGACGGCAATCATGTTAGCCGCAGATACCTTGTTCAACGCCGACAGATTGTTAGACCAAATCTGTCAAAGAAGAAGCTTGTATCTGCTTCAGAGAGACTCCTTCACTGGTCTCATGTCTTGAATGCGGCTCTGAGGCACGCTTAGGTATGTATAGGTATTTGTAGTGTCGAGATGTCTAATAACACTTATATCCATAAGCTCAGGGTCCTCGGGAACGCCAGTAATTCTTCCTCGCTTCAGATTAATCCTAATATATATTGTGTATATATAATTCAAAAAAAAAAAGTTAAAAAACCACCGCAGGGTCCCACTAAGAGCAACTGCCATCCAAAAAATGTCAATAGCCCCCAGTAGCACCGCGGTAAATAACACCCACGGCCACGTCTCACAACCGTGAGATGGGTGGTCATAGGCAATGACGAAATCACAACGACAGGCCAGCGAAACCCTCGTGTGTCTTGAGAACACGAAGCGATCCAAGGATGACAGCTTTCTGCAACCATCTCGCAAGTACCTTGGCATATTTTTGGCACGCGGGTATGGCCTTAAGGTTACGAACCAGTGATAGTTTCGCACCTCCGAGATCACCTATCACAAGGACAATTACTTGTACCGAATATTTTGGGTACAGTCGTTGTAGCTCTCTTTTAAGGTCTTGATACCTCTCCTCTTTTTCTTTCTCCTTTGCAGTGATGTTGTATTCGAACGGAGCCGAGAATTCGATCACGAATATAGTTCGTTTCTCGAAGTCTTGGAGAACAATGTCAGGCCTCGAGTGCGCAACGGAGACGGCTGCCCGAAAATCGTAGTTCGAGAAAATTTGGCACTTCTCGTTTCGGACAATCGACTCTATCTCCCTTGGAGCGTTCGGCAGGGCAGGGTCGCGGCCAACACCGTAAGAGCGACAAAGATGGTAATAAAGCACTCTTAGGGCCGCAATTATGTCTGTAGATATACGTCGTTCCCGCGTGTGTCGGACACCCTGATAGTATGTGTTCTAGGTACTCAGTGTGTGCATGACACGCTCTGCACCTATCACTGGGAACTTCTTAACATAAAATGCGCTCACGGTATGCTAAGGTGGAAATGACACCGTCCTGGCATGCGAAAATAAAACCCTCTGTACCTGAATTAAGCCCTGATGATTTGAGGAAAGCAAAAGTTTGCTCCTTCGACAAGGACTGTTTTTCTACATTTCTCTGAAAGTTTCCGTGCATTTTCTTGTCGAGTAGCTCTTGGTGAAAATTTTCAACCTCTGCTTTCTTCACTTTGGTTTTTAGAAGTGAAGCATCTAGATGAAGTAATGCACTCCCCTCACTTCTGAGGTTAAAATTCAGGCCAAGGGTCTCGGCGGCTTGCTCCGCGGCTTTGTAAAGGAACGCTCCTTCACCAATCATCTCGTGGTTCCTGACCATCTTTAGGAGAGGATCTCTGCTATTCGCAACGATGTAAGCTGTACTTAGAACAATCCGGTTATGAAGACACTGGAGATTCAGAAGTCCGCGTCCGCCTTAACGGCGTGAAATATATACTTGCGGAACTGACGAATTGATATGCAAGCTTTTATGCATATGCATGATCTTACGTGTAATGACATCAAGGGCCTTAAGGTCGTTCTTCGTCCACTAAACTACCCCAAACGAGTAGAGTAGAACCGAGACGGCAAGCATGTTAGTCGCAGATACCTTGTTCAACGCCGACAGATTAGAAGACCAAATCTATCGAAGAAGATGCTTGTATCTGCTTCGGAGAGATTCCTTCACTGATGTTACGTCCTGAATGCGGTTTTGAGGCACGCCCAGGTATGTATAGGTCTCTCCAGTATTAAGATGTCTGATAACACTTATATACACTAGCTCAGGTTCCTTGAGGACGCCAGTAATCTTTCCTTTCTTCAGATGAATTTTGGCACACTTGTCCAGGCCAAAGTCCATCCCAATCTCTCCTGTGTAGTTCTTGCCAATATTTATAGCAGTTTGAAGTTTGCTTTTACCAGAGGCATAGATCTGCAGGTCATCCATATAAAATACATGAGTGACCTTATGCTCGCGCTCATTAGTGTCGCCACAGAGGTATCCAGCAGAATTTCGTAGTGCGAGATATATGTTAGAGGCAGAAGTGTGATGCAAAAAAGCAAAGGGCTCATGGCATCACCTTGAAAACGCCCCTCTGGAAGGTGATGTTGTTCGTTGCCACACGATAATTTCTAGATGAGATAGTAAATCTAGTTTTCCAAAGAAGCATCAATTGACAGGACGCACAGTGGGGTGAAATTGGAAAACGAGGTTAAAAATGACATTTAGAACGTAATTATGCACCGATTTTAGATTATTTTTTTGTTGAAAAATTAAGAACTAAATTTTTCAGAAAATGGTGCGAGTAGATTTTTTATATTTCGTTTATTTAATTTTTATGTTAATGCATACAGCGAAAAAAATGTTGATTTTTTTAATTTCATTTTTTATCTTCTAGACAAAATTTTTCTTATACTTCTTGTCCCTTGGATTTAATGCACAGGGTTATAAGAAAGATAACAAAATTGTTAACTTGCGAAGTTAATTGTTATAAACAAATTTTATTAACAAATAATCGACATTAGGGTTTACTCGTCTTCAAAGTATATTTCTGCTCTGAAATCGCTTGCCTTCATCGTTAAGATGATACCTGGCCATGAAAATTTAATATTGAATGTTATTTGTTTATTTTATAAACAAATTATATAATCAAATGGACATTTTGGGCGTTTTTAAGCGAAAAGTAATCGTTTTTTCTTCTAAACGTGCTGAAATCATCTTGCCAATGATGTTTTCTAAGGAAAATTTTGCAACCCATCAATATTTGTTTATTTGATAAACAAATTATATAAACAGATTCACATTTTGGGCGATTTTAAGCGAAAATAAACCGTTTTTTCTTCTGGCCTTGCTAACATTATATTGCCAATAATGTTTTCTGGAAATTTTATTGCCAATCATAATATTTGTTTACTTTATAAACTAATTATATAAACAAATGTACATTTTCAGCGTTTTTAAGCGAAAAGAAGTCGTTTTTTCTTCTGACCTTCCTGAAATTATATTTTAAATGATATTTTATGAACAAATTTTTACCATTTATCCATATTTGTTCATTTTATAAACAAATTATATAAACAAATGCACATTTTGGGCGTTTTTAAGCGAAAAGAATTCGTTTTTTCTTCGGTCCTTGCTGAAATCATATTGCCAATGATGTTTTCTGAAAAAAATTCGTCATGAATTAATATTTACTTATTTTATAAACAAATCATATAAATAAATTCACGTATAAGCAATTTTTAAGCGAAAAAATATCGTTTTTTTTCCTGATCTTGATGCAGTTATATGGCCAATGATGTTCTATCAAAAAATGTTGCCAAACACCGCTAATCGTTTGTTTAATAAATAAATTATATAAACAAATGTACATTGCAGATATTTATAGGCAGAAAGAAATCGGTTTTCTTTTATTATTCTTTAAACTATATTGACAATGAATTGCCTAGATGAAATATTGTCATGCCTCACTACTTGCTTATTTTTAAAAAAATTTTGGTAAACGCCTAAAATGTTCATTTTTTATATAATTTGTTTATAAAATAAGTAAATATTCATGCATATCAATTTTTTTCCAGAAACCATCATTGAAAATATAATTTCAGCAAGGTCAGAGGAAAAAAACGAATCATTTCCGCTTAAAAACTCCTGAAATGCGCATTTGTTCATACAATTTCTTTATAAAATGAACAAATATTAATGGGTGGCAATTTTTTTCGGAAAACATCATTTGGAAATATAATTTCAGCAAGGTCAGAAGAAATGACGATTTCTTTTCGCTTAAAAACGCTCAAAATGTGTATTTGTTTATATAATTTGTTTATTGAATGAACAAATATTGATGGGTGGCAAAATTTTTGTAGAAAAACATCATTGGCAATATAATTTCAGCAAGGTCGAAAAAAACGATTTCTTTTCGCTTAAAAACAGCCAAAATGTGCATTTGTTTATATAATTTGTTCATAAAATAAACAAATATTGATGAGCGGCAAAAATATTTCGAAGAAACGTCATTGGCAAAATAATTTCAGCAAGGTGAGAAGAAAAAACGATTACTTTTCGCTTAAAAAGGCCCAAAATGTGCATTTGTTTATATAATTTGTTTATAAAATAAACAAATAACATTCAATATTAAATTTCCATGGCCACGTATCATGTTAACGATTAAGGTAAGCGATTTCATAGCAGAAATATACTTTGAAGACGAGTATCCCCTAATGTCGATTATTTGTTAATACGATTTGTTTATAACAATTTACTTCGCAAGTTAACAATTTTTTAATCTTTCTTATACCCCTGTGCATTGAATCCAAGGGACAAGAAGTATAAAAAAAATTTTGTCTAGAAGATAAAAAATAAAATTGAAAAAATCGGCATTTTTTTCGCTGTTTGCATTAACATAAAAATTAAATAAGCAAAAAAATAAAAAATCTACTCTCACCATTTTCTGAAAAATGAAGTTCTGAATTAAAAAAAAAAATCTAAAATCGGTGCATAATTTCGTTCTAAATGTCATTTTGAACCTCGTTTTCTAATTTCGCCCCACTGTGGGACGCGCGTCTTTACAGGCACACATGTCAATTAGCAGGTTCTCTCGACAGCCTGCTACACCTTTTTTCGAGCCACGTTGTGCGTACATCTCTCGCCATACAGGCTCAATTCGTCGAACAATCGTGTTGTTGAGGACAGCTGTAAAGATCATATACAGCGTGTTCAAACAAGTTATTGGCCTGTAATTCTCTGGGTTGGACAAGTTGCCTTTTTTTGGCAGGAGTATAGTGCGTCCTAACACCAGCCACTGCGGAATGGGCGTCTCCGACTTCAAATATGAGGTGAATATGCGGGCCAAATGTTGGTGTGTAAAAGTAAACTTCTTCCACCAAAAGTTCTTGATACAATCTGGTCCAGCAGCGGAAAAGTTCTTTGTGCCTCTAAGTGCTTTTTTCACCTCTTCGGCAGTGATTGATGGACATTCCTCCTCAGATTTTATGAGGTTGGCGCAAAACTCCTTGAAGCGGATGATATTGTCAGTATCTTCTTTCAACTCTAGTGTTTTCGGGATCTTGTACACCTCTCTCCAAAAAGTCTCTACCTCCTTGGGCTTGGGTGAATTTTTTACAGAAACAGGTAGATCGCTGAAGAGGCGCGATGGGTCAGCGAGAAACTTTTGATTCTCCCTGATCCATCTCTCCCTCTTCTGTATTCTCCTCCTTGCGTCAGATAACAGCCGTATTTTGTCAACAATATGCTGCTTGATTGTCAGAAGCTTTGACTTGTTTAGTGTGTGATTCAAGATCCTTAGTTTTTGGGCGAACTTTCGAACCCTTTCCGTAAACGGTCTACCAGATGTTATGTAGTCAATCACAGATTGAACACGGGACGCATTCTGTCTTGCCCATCCAATCTTCTTGTTCAGTTGATGCAAGCGTCTTTTGGTCTTTTGATCCATCGTCGGATTCAGCCTTCGATTTGAATCAGCCAAAGCTCTCGCAGCACCATAAACTGAGCAATTGATGGTCCAGAGGTCGGACTCTTGCGAGATATCTCCACGAAGGTTGGCATCCATTTCAGCCAGATCTTGGGGCTTAGGAGGAACTTGCATGTTAATGTTCCTTCTTGTAATGAAATTGCGATCTTCTCTCAGAAGGTGCCTGCTTTCTGCGGTTGGTCTTAATGCCGCTTCCTCATCTTCGTCTGCAGCTTGATCAAAGAGCGGTTGGGGAAGCGCTTCGCGTACATATCCATTTTTCCGGAGGTATTCGGCTTGATTTCGCAAAGACTGATGCGAAACGTGCTGAAGCTCTGGGTGTTTCTGGCACCACAGAGTGTGCATACGCGCCATAAAGCCTCCGCGAACAGGGATAATGCTGGCATCGTAGCAGTCTAGCACGTCATCCCTGAGTCGATCCGTCCACTCAATGTGGCCGTTTCGCCGGTTCGTCGTCGTGTTTCCATCTAAACTATTTTCAGCACCCCGAACTAACCGGAAGGGTTAGTCCATCCATGTAGAGCCCCGCGTGCAAGGATAAGGCTGATACTCTGAGAGGTCGCCCGGTATCCCAGAGTCACCGTTTGAGACACCTAACCCAGGTGCCATTCAGCTTTCGGCACGGTTGTTACGCCTTCGCTTAGGAGTTATTCCTTCGGGACCATCCCTGGACAATTATCAGCGACTACTTATTAATTATTGTAACCATATTCAGCAGAAACCCTTGGTACAGGGACCCTCTATCTGCAACCCGATGATGCGTTCGTTGGCTTTATCATAGGCCCTTCGGTTCTATTCCAAAGGAATCGAAACCGAAAACCGAATTGTGTATGTATAATTTAAAAAAAAAGTTAAGCAACCACCGCAGGGTCCCACTAAGAGCAGCTGCCATCCAAAAAAATGTCAATAGCCCCCAGTAGCACCGCGGTAAATCACACCTATGGCCACGACTCACAACCGTGAGATGGGTGGTCATAGGCAACGACAAAATCACAACGACGTATCTAATGGATACAAATTGTAGCTAATACAAAGGACAAAACTTTCACTTTGTGTTCGATTGAAAAAAAATTACCTGGCGCCGGTAAAAGGCATAAAAAGTACGATTTTTTATAAAGAGATAAATACAAGGGCATAATTATACCCCTAAGCAATTTTTTCAAGGATTTCCAAAATTCTGAGATGTTCTCCACATAATAGGGAAAAAATATATAATAGATGTGAGACGAAAAACTTAAAACTGGGGCAACAGAAAAATAAAAATCTAAAAATCCATGAAATTTTATAAAATAGTAACATACATCAATAGGAGGAAGAGGGAATAACAAATTACTCATTTGATATGAAATAATATTTTTAATATTTTCTTATATTTACAACAAATATACAGCTCACCATTTATTTATTTTTTCTTATATTCGCAACAAATATACAGTTGAAAAATGTGAACATTTTTTGTAAGGATAAACGTTTTATTTTCTTATACAATGAAAAAAATCGCTAATGCATTTGTACCTCGCAACAACACAAATGCGCGAATGACTTTACGCCAAGTTCTTTCATTATCGTAGACTGTATTATATAATATTGGAAATTTTAACATCAATAAATGACTGCTACTCTGAAAGAATAAATAAAACATTTGACGAGTGCATGCTTCGTTTACACCAAGAGTGACTAACATTGCACAGTTCATCTATTTGTTTGTTGTGAATATAAAAAATATAGATAAATGATATACTGTGGTTTTATTGTGAATATAAGAATATATTACAAATATGATTTCACGTAAAGTGAGTAATCTGTTATTCTTTCTTCCTCCTATTGATGTATTTTACTATTTTAAAAAATTTCATATACTGAGAACCCATTAAAAGCCTTGTTAAATAATATAGTTTTAAATTTTTAATTTTTCTGGTACCCCGGTTTTTAATTTTTTGTCTCATATCTATTATATATTTTTCCCTTTTGTGTGAAGAAGATCTCAGAATTTTGGGAATCCTGAAAAAAAATGTTCAGGGATATAATTATGTACTTATACTTATCTCTTTCTAAGAAATCGTACTTTTTATACCTTTCACTGGCGCCAAGTAATTTTTGTTTTCAATCGGAAACAAAGTGAAAGTTTTGTCCTTTGTATTAGCGACAATTTTTACCATAAGGTATTTCTCTAAAACAAATATTAATATTTTTCAAAAACCGAAAACTACGAAAATCTCCATTTTTACGTAAATTTGATGCTCGCAATCTCTAAAATTGTTTTCAAAAATCTGAAAAAATTAGAAGTGTATTATCTTACCCAGAGAAACAAACTGTCGCGATACGGCCGCCGAAAAATAAAAACAAGTTTTTTGTGAACCACCCTAATATATATATATATATATATATATATATATATATATATATACACTTACAAGATTTAATATATATACCTCTCTCTCTTATCTGCTATAGTTACATATCGTTTGACACTTGTTGTTCTTAGTACATGGTCATATATTAAAAATTTAGTTTAGATTTAAACCTATAAAATTTACGGTAAATTATACAAGATGGCTGATTAGGTATTACGTCGTGTAATATTACGCTAGTTCGAGTCTCAAGGCATGCAATTTTTATTTTTTTTTTTTCGAAATGACCTCGACCACAAATTAAGGTGAATTGACACGCATTCAATTCGATCTAGCCCAATTCGTTTCAACGAATCAGGAAGCAGAATTCGGGCGTCAAACATGTCAATTCACCGCAATCCTCCCGAATTAGTTTTTTTTACTTGGTAAATAGATTCACATGACATTCAAATGCCTGAGGAATTTGTAAAGGTTAATACTTAAAACTACGTATTTGCCCAAACACTTTTAATTGTAGAATTAACCAGAAATTGAATATTTAATATGCGAAAAAAAGCTGACTTTAGACTCGCCAACTAAAAGGAAGGTTTGAAAATGTTATTAAAAATTTCTAAAATCCCAGCGATCATCTTTGGCAATTTTTTTGAGTTTGAGGTTATCTTGTATATTTGGAGTCGACCTGTGTTGTTATGTCCGTTTCCTTTAAGTTATCCATTTTTTAACTAAACTTTAGTGACTATTGATACACTAAATGATATATTGGCATTGGCGGACTGGATACTCAAGGGCGCGGCAGGGAAAGCATCCTTTGGGGAGCCTAGACTGATGTTTACAAAAAAAAATAGGTTAAAATTATTATTATTACCGTACACTAAAGCATTTTAACCCTTTACAGTGAGGTCTAAACATTTGTACTGGCTTGGTTTAAAAAAAAATTATTTGCTCATGACCTCGATTTCGTTACATTTCTTCATGAAAAAAACCTAGCTTCTCCTGCATTTTCGGTATTTGAATTCATTCTTTATATAGATATTGTCGATAACTTATGCAAAATTATGTAAAATTAACAATTACTCTTGACTGAAAGCTAATCGACAATCTCTTTAGTCATACACTGGTTCTGGTACAATTTTATTAACCGTTTGAATATCCATGCTTCATTTCAAAGGAGAATATATGTGCAGTAACTAGATCTACGACTTTAAAATAACAACCTTATGAGAGCTTAGAAAATTTCGCGTCATAATCATAATTTGTGAACTCTTGCGCATTCAACTCATCGCTAAATATAGAAAATTGTTCCTAAACATTTGTAAAATTCATAGAACGAAGCGCAAATCTTGCTTTTCAAATCCGTAGAAGAGCATCAACAAATATTGCGTGATTGATAAGTAACCATAAAAAATAATTATTCGTCAAATGTAAATTTCTGCGGAGCTAAAAGTACGAGATTTGGCAGTTATCAGATACGTCAGATTCTAAAGCAGGGAGCTTCATTTTATAATTAAAAAATGTAACCACCAATTTTTTATTTAAAACCCTTCTGCTATAATAAAATCTTTAAAAAAAATCTAAAAAATCAAATACACGTTGTGTGTTACAAGAATTAAAAATAATTAAAATTTAAATTGTAGTGAAAATGTTAGCTGAGTATTTGAGCATAGTAAGAATTTTGAAATTATTATTGTTTATTGAAAAAAATCTCTTTTTTATAAGCCCTTCAGCTTAAAATCGACTGTCATAGTGCGACACCATCACACTAAATTTTAATTTTCTCGGAACAGAACAATTTTGTGGTATCAAGCATTTATTATTCTCATTCAGCATCTTCATATCTCGGACGCAGGTGTTTCTTTTTGTAAAAAATTGAAAATTCGACTCTTAATTTCTACATGAATCCGATTTTCAAAGCCTCTCAAATTGTAATCTCAGAACTCTTAGATGATTTACTCCGAATCAGCTAACTTTTTTGGAGCAAATAGTTTTCAACAGCATTCAGAAACTCAATATCTCGGGAGCAAGTATTAATTTCGATTGAAACAGACGATTACATTTGTTTATCGCACTCCGCAGTCCAGCCTATTCCAATATGTAATCAGTATCACTTGCGGATTGTGATCTGAGACATGAATTTTCTTTGAAACTTGATAACTTTTTATACTCAAATTTTTTGGGCTTAAATCATCGTCAACATCTCATCTTGGAAGTGGACTTTTGTCCTATCTTGAAATGGTAATTTCGATTTTATATAATATTTCTTCGCTCTTCTAAATAATTCTGATTTTGTTATTTATCTAGTTCTATACTGCCACCCGTAATTTATTAAATTAAAAAAGGACAGAAACCTTGAGAATATATTAAAAATGAAATTTTATCAAAATTATTATTTTTTTTTTAAACAGAGAAAATCTCTTTAAAATTTAATTTCTTCCCCTTGCTAATACATTCTTTAAGTTTCTGTGATCTTTTCAATTTAATAGATTAAAAATTTAGGTATCTTTTAGAATTATTGGGCAAACTTTGCTTTCAGAAACTTTGCTGATTGTACTCATAACTTTTTTTGTCGGAATTCAGTGTATCGTAGATTTTTTCGGTTAGTTTTCACTTCTTTTTTAATACAAATTTTTATTAAATCAAATACTCGTTTGAAAGTCATGAAAATATTTGATACTGAACACACGGAAAAAAATAGTGTATTAAAAATCCAGTGACTTTGTCTCATAATCTTGGATATGAGAGAAAGTCAATGAAAATTCACAATCTTCAGTATTCAATAAAATGATTAATAATCATCTGAAAAGCATGTAACGTTTTAACAGAATCTCAGAGACAGAGTTCGCAAAACTAAGCGACAGTCACTGAACATTTAGTCCGCAGTGGCTTTAGATTCTCGTAGACAAGAAATCTGAATTTTAAGCGACAGTCACTGAAAAACTAGTATGCAAGGGCTTTATATTCTCGGAGACAAGAAATCTGAATTCTAAGCGACAGTTTATGAAAATTCAAAACACGATTTCTCAACGAAAAAAAAATTACTTCTCAACTTATTGTTATATAATCTTCATTCTTCATAGTTATTAAATACACAATTCGCAAATACGGTCGCTTACACATATAATAGCATGCTTGAACGCTTTGAAAAATCGCACTCGCTGAGGATTCGAACCCCGCCTAACTACATACGCGTCATACCAAGTCGTACGGTGAGCCTCGATCAACGGTATTCAAACTAAAAGTTGTTGAACTCAATGTTTCTTTAAAGAAAACATATTTCTGATGATTAATGAGTAGTTCTAAAGCAAATCGAAAATTTTCGAGAGACTTAATAGAAAAAATTTTATTTAGAAAGAATTTAGAATTTAATTGAAATTTAGAATTGTACTTATTTCCACAAAGGCTCGAGATATTCTTTTTTCTTTAATTATTTACAAAAATTATAAACTATCCAAAGGTAATAAAAAATAAAGAAAATTCTAGTACAAAAATGTTTTAATAACGTTGATGACAAAAAAAGGATTTTCTGTTTTACAAAAAGGTCCATAAAACGCGCAGTTTTCAATTTATCCTATTCTTTTATAATATTTTCTGAGCCAGTTTTTAATGCGAAATAAAAGTTCCTAAAAAATAATTTGAAATATGTGAAACAAAGAATTGAATTTCACTTATTTTAGAAAGGGCTCAATACTTTTTGTCTTTAAATATTAAAAACGTTTAAAAGCGATCCAAAATTAATAAGTAAGAAAGAAAAGTCAGGTACAAAAGTGATTTAATAAACTCAGTGACAAAAAATGATTTTCTGTTATACAAACACCGCCATAAAACACAGTTTTCCTCTTTCATTACTTTTTTCCTCATGTCATTTTTATATGTGGAATAAGTTTTCTGAAACAACAATTTAAAATATATAAAACATATCATTAAATTTTAATTATTTCAAAAAGTGCTCGATACTTTATTTTTCTTCTAAATATAAAATCCCGTGTAACAGGAATCCGACCGGGAGCTGGCCGGATAGCCCCAGTTTAATCCGGGCGCCGGCCGAGGATACTGGCCGGGATCCGGCTAAAAACGTCACGGTAAACTGGTCGGATTCTGGCTTTGATACCGGCTAGATAATGTATTTACCTCGCGCTACGCGCTCGGTCTTTGTACTTCCCTACGATGATGCAAAATCTTTGACAATTAAATGTGAAATCATCGACAGTAGTAATTTGGTGATGGTGAATTCTCTTTTGTTAAAGCTCCTTTGGCTTTAACGAACACATTCTCATCACGTATCTCGTGCTTCGCACTCGAATAAAATTGGTCCAATAAGCGAATTTTTCTATATTAAGTTCAACTTTAATATATTAAATGTATACTATATTAATATCCGTATCTCGGCTCCGAACGGCTCATTCAGATATAGCAAAATGAAGTACAAATTTTATTTTTCATGAGAACTTTAATATTCGTTCCTTATTTGCCGTTAATCTCTAGACCTTTTTACACAAATTTAACTTGCTCGTTTGTAATGTCATTTTTCACGATTAAATCAAAAAATACACGTCCTATAAAAAAATGGATCAAAGCAAATTTGTACATATAATTTAGATGAAAGAATTATGACATCAGCTTAAGATCGATTTTGGAACAAAACTGTAGTACGCATCTTTTCAAATCTTACGAATTGAAAACAGTAATTTTCCCGTCGTGTTTTTTTAGAATATTTACAAAACTGGATTTTTTGTAAATATTGTGCCTCTGTTCGCAACTGTTGAATTCGACAGAACACAATAAAGCAAATGTATTTAATTATTTGTTCTTTATTTCACAAGATTTTTTTTGCCTTTATTGTACAGAGTGTATATAAAAAAATTTGCTTTAGATAAATAAAGAGATTTCCTTTTCACCTATTTTTGTTGTTGCATAGTTTAAATGGACACCTACGTAAAAACTATTTTTTCTGACTTAGGGGGCCTTAAAACGTCGACATTTGATGGAATCCGCAGAAGTCATTTTGCACATAAAATCACTACCTTCTCATTATGATGAGAATATAATAATTCATTATATTTTTGGCGATCAAAATTTGAATTTTCGATTTTTTCAAGAAAATTCAAAAAAGGGTGTCATGACATTCTTGTAGGGCTTTCAAAAAGTAACGTTTTTCTTTTCTTGACTTTTCTTCATATTGTGCTTGGTTTCGCTTAAAATGTTAATTTTCGTTTTTTTTGGGTGATTTTGAAAATGCTATAAATCTGACAGTTTTCTTTTTATCGAAAAAAGTCGTAACCATAAATTGTTCTAATTTTTGAGTACTACGAATAGCCTTCCTTGGAATTTCTGAATTAAAAAAAAAATTGTCTGAAAAATTTTGAAAATGCTCTAAATTTTTGAATTTCTATCCAAAATAGCTGGTTAACGAACTCGATCTTTCTTTTTGGTTCCTAAAACTGTGTGCCAAAGCGCAATCCAATCCGGCGAGTCTTTCAAAAGCTATCCCCACCCACGAGGTGTTGGAAACCGCTACGGATTTGAACATCATTTATGTGACCAGTCACAGGACTGCCCCCCCCCCTCACAAGACGTTGAAACGGGAATGGATTTGACCTACATTATTTCCGTGACCTGCCACAGGGGTGTCGCCCCCACGAGGTGTTAGAAAGGTGTATGGATTTGACCTATATTATTTCCCTGATCAGTCACAGGTGTGTCTCCCCCACATGGTGGTCGTAAGGGGTATGGACTCGAACTGCATTATTTATGTGACCAATCACGGGGGTGCCACCCCCTCACACGAGGCTGGAAACGGGTACGGATTT
>CAKNYM010045497.1:93574-103738 GCA_932195095.1 Andricus curvator | reverse complement strand
GAGTGGAAACTCGATGGTGAAAATATTACTACAGAGAATTCCTATAGTCCATTACTTTCAGCGCCACCTCCTCTAACTTTTAGGTCCGAATTGATGATGATAAGTGGATAGACCCTGTTCTGGGGCGGTGTATTCCTTTTTTAAAGAAAATTGTGTTTTTTTATAATCACTGTGCTGGTAAGTGTGTGGCTTACCGATGCTACTTTAGAACACATACGGTAGTCACATTCATAAACCTATACACTCCATAGTATGTCAGTCAACTGGCGAGACAAACATGTCCGCTGAAGTCTAGGGATATGCGAATAGACAATAGAGTGGAAACTCGATGGTAAAAATATTACTACAGAGAATTCCTATAGTCCATTACTTTCAGCGCCACCTTCCCTAACTTTTCAGTCTGAATTGATGATGATAAGTGTATAGACCCTGTTCTAGGGCGGTTTATTCTTTTTTTGAAGAAAATTGTTCCTCTGGAAAGTATAAATAATCAAGAATGTAAAAACTTCCGGTAACCAATTTCATTCTGGTAGACATTTCCGCAATCTTTATAACCACTGTAAGTGCGTGGCTTACCGATCCTACTTTACAACACATACGGTAGCAACATTCATAAACCTGTACATGCCATAGTATGTGTCAGTCTGGACTCGTGATAAGTCTCGCGGGAGTTTCTAGCCTAAGATAGCACGAACCTTAACGTTTTATCCGATCGTCATACGGGACATTCACGGATTCGCTGCTTTGCGAATGAGGTGACCTCCATACGTTCAAAAGGCAACTTCTGGTCAATAAACGTATAGGTTTAGCTGATCTGATGCTATTTAGGTCACGATACATATTATGCTCTTCTACTTTAATACATTTATAAACCAAATGTAATCAGGTTGGCCGTAGGTAAGGGAAAACCTTGGAAATCAGGGAAAAGTCAGGGAATTTGATTGTTCAGGGATGTCAGGGAAAAGTGAGGGATTTTCAAAAAAATGGCAAAAGTCAGGGATCTATAAGAGGCACTTTAAATGCCTCTCGAGGATAATAAAGAAATGTCTAAATTTTACTTTGAGATTGTTTTATTACGTTTATGAATTATTATATGTTAAAAATGGTACAAGATTAGGATTCTTGCTTTAGAATATTAATGGTCAGGGAAAATGAAAAATTCGTCAGAAAAAAAATTAGGCGATTTTGAAAATAAAGTTTTGTGGCCACGAGAATATAATATTCTTGTTGCTATTATTTTTCTTGTATTTCTGTTTCTATTCTTCAACTATTTGGGTAGAAACTCAACTTTTGGTCGAAAATTTATATTTTGCTTTTGGAAATTCCAAAATTTTTTTTTTGAAAACTCACCTTTTTGGTTTGAAAATTCATCTGTTTTTAGTAGAAATTTAATATTTTTTGGGTAAAAATTCAACTGCTTGATTAAAATTAATCATTTTTATTTGTGGATTAAACTATTTTGTTAAAAATTCGTCTTTTTTGGTTAAACTCAACTGTTTTTTATTTCAAATTAGAATATTTTTTGTTGTTGAGAATTTTACTATTGTATTGAAAATATTTCGTTAAAAATTTGTTTTCAGTTGAATTTAATTTTGTTGTTGTAAATGCAACTATTTGGAGAAAAATTAATCCATTTTGTAGGAAATTCAGAAATTCGAATAAAATTTCTTTCAGGCTTAAAAATTAACTGTTTTCTTTAAAATTCGTTTTTTTTTAGGTTGAAAATTCAACTACTTTAGCAAAAAACTATATTCTTAGGTTTAAAATTCAAATAAATTATAAAAAATTGAAGATTTTTGATTTTAGTTGAAAATGGTTTGGTTGATTATTATGTTGAAACTTCGCTTCATTTTTGGTTAAAAATTAATTTTTGTATCTAAAAATTTAATTCTTTCATTATTGGGGAAAATTTATTTTTCTCAATATAAAATTCATGTATTTTGTTGATTCTCACTTGAAAATTAATCTTTTTCATTGAAAACTGAACTATTTTGGTAAATAATTGAACTATTTTGTTGAAAATTCGTTTTTTTTCAGTAAAAAATTTATTTTTTTATTTCAAAGTTTAACTTTTCCATTTTTAATTTTTAATTTATCTTTTTTAGTTCAAAATTCAATTATTTGGTTGAAAATTCATATATTTTGATCAAAACTCGTCCATTTTGGTAGAAAATTAATCTTCTTCTTGGAAAATTAATCTTTTTGGTTGAAAATTCGTTTTTACTGTTGTTGAAAATTGATGGTTTAAACAAAAAATTTAACGATTCCATTTTTATTGATCTTTTTTATTTTAAAATTGAACTAATTCGTTGAAAATTAATGTAATTTGTTAAAAATTTGTCTTTTTTGGTACAAAATTAATCTTCTTGGTTGAAAATTCAACTATTTGGTATAAAATTAAACAATTTGATAGGAATTTCAACAATTTTGTTAAGGAATCCTTTTTTCGTTACAAATTCAACTGTTTTCTTGAAAATTCCTCTTTTTGGGTTGAAAAATATTTTCTTGGGTTGAAAGATTAACTATATTGTTAAAAATTTGTTTTTTTTTTCGGTTGAAAATTAATTTTTTATCTGAAAATCTAACTATCATGGTTGAAGATTTTTGATAATGTTCAATAATAAAAAAAAAATAAAAAAATATTTGACAATGTTTTAGTTGAAAATTCAACTATTTGGTTGAAAATTCACGTATTTTGTTAAAAGTTTGTTCTTTTTGGTAGAAAATTATTCTTCTTAATGGAAATTTTTGTTGTTGTTGAAAATTAATTCCTGTTGTTGTTAAAAATTTATTCATTTAACTAAAAATTAAACAGATCCATTTTTTTGAATTTTTTTTTCAGTTGAAAATCCAACTACTTGGTTGAATGTTAAATTACTTCGTTAAAAATTCTTTTTTTTTTGTCGGAGACGCTTCATTTTAGTTGAAAATTCATCTTTTTCGTTGTAAATTTAACTATTTTTTTTAGAATTTTTTTTTTGAAATTTATTTTTTACTGAAAATTTATTCATTCCAGTTGAAAAATTAACATTTGAGTTGAAAATTGATTTCTTTGATTGAAAATCTAACTATTTTGTTAAAAAATCAGGTTTTTGTTTGAGCTTTTTTTTTAATTAAAAATTTAACTATTCCAGTTAAAGATTCATCTTTAAATTCAAACTTTATATCTATGGTTCAAAATTTAACAATTTTATTGAAAATTTGTTTTTATGTTGGTAAAAAATGAAGCTTTTAAATATAAAATGTAACTATTCCATTTTTTATTGAAAATCTATTTAATTTTAGTTGAAAATTCGACTATTTGGCTCAACAATTCTGTTAAAAAGCACCGTCGCAAACCGCATTTTGAGTCAGGGAAAAGTTTAAGGTCACCCTCATGTAATCAAAAATTTTATGAGATAAAAAGATATTTTGATTCTTCAGTAGCTCATTAACATATTCCAAGAAGAAAGAATTTTTTATTGAATAAGAAACATGTTTTTTCTCTTAATAAAGTTTGAATCTGGCGCCCGCTCGCGGCATTTTTCGCCAAATGCATAGATTGGCTACATCTGTGTGACGTCATTTTTCGCGGGAAAATTCAAACTACCTAAATTATGCAAATTTAAACAAAAATAGAAATGGTTCATAAAGATGCATTTCAATGCATTAATGTATCTAAACGGCTCTCATGTATTATTCTCAAATAATAATTAATGATGATTAAGAAGAAAATAATTGAAATAGTCTTCAACAATTTAGGGAATTCGCTGATTTCCAAATCCATTCTTTGTTTATATCTTTGATCCCGCTTGATTCGGATTTTATTTTCGATTTCTCGGTTTTAGGCATTTATAGGTTAGTTTTTACAATCAGCTGGATCAGCTGTAAAGTATAACGCCGCGACCGTTGCTAAACCTGATTGGTCAAAATTTTTAAAAGTAACATGGCGGCTCAAGTGGTCTGATTGGTGCTCAGTGACGATCTTAGTGACGTCACATCTGTTTGGATGCGACCAAGTAGACGTAAATTAAAAATGATTTTTTTTTGAAGTTTTGTAAACTTAAACAAAAATTCCTTTTTTTCATAACGTTATTCACTGCTTCATGTTTCTAAAAATATGTTTATCTCATTTCATGCAACACCCCCATTGTTCTATCTTTTTCTATACCCAAATTTCTATCTTTTACAATTTTTCTACTTCCAATGATCCAAAGGATGTCTTAAAGACGTCAAGTCACATGACACAGAGGTACATAAGGCCGCTTTTAGGATGTTCCTGTGTCCACTGGGTAAAGCACAATGCTCGAGTATTATGGATAGTGATTGGCTGAGGAATTGAAGATAGCAACATTATTCATTCAGTTTGGTCCTGTTATGCCGAGACCATAAACTAGATAAGATTTGAATCGCTGAAATCCATTGTGTCATTGTATGCCTATGGGGTCGAGACAATGTCCCAGTGACTAAGTTTGCAAGGGGAATCTCAGATTCCACGGCAAGTGTAGGCAAAAGTGCGAAGTTGAATTTGATGAGCCAACTCGATACAAAAGTTGGTCAGCAAAAATTCGTTTCCTCTTGCTCTACTTCTCAACTGAAGTCCTTTTCACATAACTTACATTTTTTGCATAGGTTGGATTTTTTACGCAATGTGGATGATTTCTCAAAGAGGGAAAAGGAAAAACTTTGCTGGTCATCCGTGGCACTTTCATGTATCGTTTTGAAGACTTAAGTTCGAATCAGCGCCATCAAGCGGTTCTCCCGGACACTACAAATGAATGAAAATGAGTAGACCTACTCATCCCTGGCAACGATAGCTTCCAAACCCTGCTTTCCCCAATGAAGGGTACGCATGCGCGTTTCAAGGTGCACATGCGCACTCGGTTGCAATATCAGCGCCATCTAGCGGTACCCGAAGAATTAAAAACATAAGTCTCCAAAACGATACATGGGAGTACCACCACTATGATCCGTACATATAAGAATAGGCTATTTATTTTGATAAATTAAAGAGTCAATACAATCCTAAGTTTCGACAAGGCTTTATGTCTTTTTCAAGGCTAAAATACCGTCTAGTAAGAAAAATTCTCTTAAAAGAAAAATCGCGGGACATAGTTTGACCCCACTATCATTATCTTGCATTTTAAAATGGTCCTCTAACATCCTTTGTAGCAAATCTGTCCTAAATATTTCATCAAAAATAATTATCAATGTCAATAATTATTGCAAATGTATTCTAAATTGACAACGTGCTTTTTTTGTTTTTTGAATTCAAGCTTCTTGGCGCGCTCACTAGATGTCACTAGATGTCTTGCCTTGAATATTTTCTGTGTTGTATTTTTCTATTTACTTTTTATGTATTCTATGTGGTAACCATAGCTTCTATTTTTTCAATCAGCTGTTTGTTTATTATGCCCCTCGTTTTTAATACAAATTCTAAATGTTGAATTATATTTTGACTTAAGGGCATGTGACGCTTTGCCATATGAGCATTTAGTTTTCCACACTTTTTATCCACAATTTTTTAGAAAAATATCAGTGTCTAGACGTCCGCGTGATTGTTCTTCACGTCTGGGTGCTATTATTTTGTTGAAAGATGAAAAATTGTGGATAAAAAGTGTGGGAAACTAAATTGCTCATATGGTCGTAAAGTATCACATGCCCTTAACTGATATGATATTCAAATAACCCTGGTAAAAGTTTCGAATGGATAAAATTCTATCCTTTCGAATCCATTTCATTCCGGAATTTGTATCCGAACCGAACAGTTTCATTCCGATCTAATCCGAAGTCGGACCAAAGATTCATATCCGAATGATTCCGAGGTCGAACTAAGGATTCCTATTCGATTTAATCCGAAGTTGAAATAAGAATGCCATCCGCTGAATCCGACCCAATCTAAGATTAAACCAAGATTTCTGTCGGATTGAGTCCGATCCAATCCGATTTTGAACCAAGGATTCCTATCCGATTTAATCCGAAGTCGAAATGAGAATGGTAATCTGATTGAATCCGAACTAATCCGATTCAAAACAAGGATGCCAATCGGACTGAATCGGACCTAATCCGAGGTGAAACCCAAGATTTTTATCCGACTGAATCATAATTGAATCTTGTTAGAAAGGATTGAAATACGTTTGGAATATTTTGGATTGTGGTCATGGATTAAAAAGTGTGTTCGGATTGGGGTCACGGATTGAAAAGTATGTTCGGATTAGATTTGAGATTGATTCGAATTGAAGTTGTTGGTTACGGATTGGAAAGGATTGAATGTCGTTCGGAATGATCTCGGATTCATTCGCATTGGACATCACATTGAGAAGGAATGAACATTTGTTCGTATGAGTGTCGCGCTTGTTCGGTTTGGTGTCGGATTTATTCGGTTTGATGCCAGATTGATACGGATTGAATTTTGAAAAGACTTACAAATTGAAAAGGATTCAGAAGGATTAAAATATTCCGGATGAGGCTCGGATTTATTCGGATTGAAATATGAATTCGCATTGGTTTCAGATTCATTCGGATGAGACGGATTGAAACGTGTGTTCGGATTCATTCGAATTGGAAACATGGATTGAAAAGTGTCTTCGGGTTGATGTCGGAACTATTCGGATTAGAAGCCTCGGATTAAAAAGGATTGATACAAATTTCGGATTGATTCGGAATGAATTTCAATTTCAAATTCAATTCATTCATCAAAAAACAATTGTAACAAAATTGAAAAAAAAAACAATCGGGGTTTAAACGTAGTTTAAACAAATTTAAGAACTGCATGTTCAGGCGAAAACAGCAATCAAAAATAAATTTAGAATTTGTATTAAATAGCGACGGCCTTAATAATCAAACAACTGACTGATAAAAGACAAGCTATGGTTAATACATAGAATACATAAAAAGTGAATAGAAAAAGACAACACAGAAAAGATTCAAGGCCAGACATCTAGTGGCATCTAGTGAGCGCGCCAAAAAGCTTGAATTCAAAAAAGAAAAATACATAAATTTATTAATTCATAATGCATTGGTAATCATTATTGATATTAATTGTTAATTATAATTATTTTTTACTAAAGATTCAAGACTGATTTGTTACGAAGGATTTTTCATAAAATGTTTACATAAAAAACAGCTGAATTAAACCAAAAAAGACAAATTTCCAATAAAATAGTTGAATCCTCAACTGAAACAGATTCATTCTAAACTAAACATTTGCATTTTTTACCAAAAAAGATGAAATATCTACAAAAAGGGATCAATTATGTCAATTTTCAACAAAAAATATTAATTTTATACCAAAAAAGATCCATTTTTACCAAAATACATAAATTTTTAAACTAATAGTTGAATTCTCAACCAGAAAAATTAATTTATTACCAAAAGGAAAATTTTCAACCAAATAGTTGAATTTTTAAACTAAAAAATATCAAGTTTTTACTAAAAAAAAGAATAGTTGAATTTTTAATCTAAAAATATTCGCTTTCTATAAAACAGTTACATTTTTCACCAAATAATTGAATTTTCAAAAAAAAATTGATTTTCTAAAAAAAAAGACAAGTTTTCAACCAAGACGATTAATTCATTGTAAAAAGGACGAATTTTCAACAAATTACATCAATTTTCAACCAAACGGTTGTATTTTTAAACTAGAAAGATTTTTATTTTTAATCAAAAACAGTTACAACCAAAAATGGAAAATGTTGAGTAAGTTCTTGAATCCTCAACTTAAACAGAATAATTTTCAATTAAACAGTTACATTTTCAACAACAAAAAAAGTTTTTTTGATCAAAATGCTTAAATTTTAAAATCGAATAGTTGAATTTTCAACTAGAAAAGATAGCTTTTCTACTTTATTTGACTGGGGTACGCAGTTATTCGTCGCAGATTATTCAGCAATTTCTGGTGAAATGCGTTCAGTATGACGGAACGCACCGTATAAAGAGTGTGCATTAAATTTGGACAAGAACCTTGGCCATTAAATAAAATAATGATCTTTTCATCGCTATGATTAAGAAAGGTTATTGTGATGATTCTATGAGAGATACTTAAATTAAAGAGTGAATTAGGCGAGTATTAATAAATCGAAATCGTCGTTCAACAGTGACAGATAGAGGAAGATCTCGGGATTCCAAAACCTGCCGATTCGTCGCAGCTCATTCAGAAATTTCTGGTGAAACACCAGAAATTGCACACGCGCATGCGATATATATCTAAAAACAACAATTAATTAAATTAATTAAATAACAACAATAAATTCATAAAATTAGGTGAAAATAAGCAATATTTGATCTTCGGAGGGAAAAATTAAATCAGATATTCCTATCTCTATAGTCCATTATATCGTAAATCGGTATAGTTGCAAATAAACCAAAGTATTGATCACGTAAGCGAGTGGGACACATCCTGCATACTAATAATCATTATTTATTTATATTGTCCTGATAGTGAATTCGTTCAGTTGAAGCGAGTACTGAATATATAATTTCCGGGGTTATAGACTCCATAGATTTCGTTTATTTTTAACAAATAATTCAAGCATCAGTTCAAAGAACGTTGTATGAACAGAGATTTAAAAAAAAAATTTTTTTCAGAAATTCGTCCGCCGTAGAAAATTCGTCTTTTTTCGGAAAAAAATTAAGTTTTGTTGTTGAAAATTCGTCGTTTTGGTGTAAAAGTAATTTTTTAAATGAAAATTTAAGTATTTCCAATTGAAGATTCATCATTTTGGTTGAAAATTTATCAAATTAGTTGAAAGTTGAACTATTTTGTTAAAATTGGTATTTTTCATTTAAAAATTCAACTACTTGGGTAAACGATGAACTACTTTGTTAAAAATTTATTTCACTTGAAAATTTAACTATTTCGTTGAAAATTAAACTTTTTTTTAAAAGAAAATTCGCCCGACGTAGAAAATTCGTCTTTTTTCGTAAAAAATTAATTTTTTTTTTGTTGAAAATTCGTCGTTTTGGTGTAAAAGAACTTTTTAAAATGAAAATTTAACTATTCCAATTGAAGATTCATCATTTTAGTTTGAAATTTATCTCTTGAGTTGAAAGTTGAACTATTTTGCTAAAAATTGGTCTTTTTCATTTAAAAATTCAACTACTTGGGTAAACGATGAAATACTTTCTTAAAAATTTATTTCATTTGAAAATTTAACTATTTCGTTGAAAACTAAACTTTTTTTGAAAAGAAAATTCGTCCGACGTAGAAAATTCGTCTTTTTTCGGAAAAAATTAATTTTTGTTGTTGATAATTCGTCATTTTGGTGGAAAAGTAATTTTTTAAATGAAAATTTAACTATTCCAATTGAAGATTCATCATTTTAGTTGAAAATTTATCTCTTTAGTTGAAAGTTGAACTATTTTTTTTAAAAATGGTCGTTTTCATTTAAAAATTCAACTACTTGGGTAAACGATGAACTACTTTGTTAGAAATTTATTTCATTTGAAAATTTAACTATTTCGTTGAAAATTAAACTTTTTTTTAGAGAAAATTCTTCTTTTGGCTTAAAAGTTCAACAATTTGCATGAAATTACTTTTTTATTTTTTGAAAATTCGTCCGTTTAGTTGGAAAATTTATTATTTTGGTTGAAAACTCATCTTTCTGGTTGAAAATTGGACTATTTTGTTGAAAATTCCTTTTTTGTGAAAAATTAATTTTTCCACTGAAAATTTAATTTTTTCATTTTTGGTTGTAAATGTTGTAAAAAATCTTTAGTTGAAAATTCAACTATTTGTTTGAAAATGCATCTTTTTAAGTAAAAGATACTAGCATTTGGTTAAAAATCCAACTATTTTGCTGAATATTTAACTATATTTTTGAAAATTCAAGTATTTTATTAAAGAGTCGTCTTTTTTGGTCAAAAATTAAATTTTTTTTTGTCAAAAATTCAAGTGTTTCGTTGAAAATCCATCTTTTATGTTTAAGTTTTTTTTTGTTTTTTGAAAATTAAACTATTTTGTTGAAGCCATATTTTCGGGTTGAAAATTCTTCTTTTTGGTTCAAAATCTAACTATTTTCTTGAAAATTAATTTTTTTTTGCTTGATTTTTTACTAAAAATTTAACATTTTCATTTGAAGTTGAAAATTGATATTTTTCATTTGAAAATTGAGGTATTCGTTTGCAAATTTATGTATCATGTATTTTATTGAAAATTCGTCTCTTTTGTAAAAAAATAATCTTCTT
>CAKNYM010045497.1:67985-88574 GCA_932195095.1 Andricus curvator | reverse complement strand
CTTTTTGGTGGAAAATTTAACTATTTTGTAGAAAATTCTTTTTTTTTTCGCTAAAAATGAATTTTTCCCCTGAAAATTCAACTTTTACATATTTTCCTCAAAATTGATCTTTTTCAGTTGAAAATATAACTATTTGTTTGAAAATTCATCTTTTTCATAGAAAATCAATCTTCTTGATCGATAATTCGTCCTTTTGGTTAAAAATCTAACTATTTTGTTGCAAATTAATTTTTTTTTAATTGAAAATTAATTTTTTACTGAGAATTTAACATTTCCATTTGAAGCTGAAAATTGAGCTATTTGTTTGCAAATTCATATATCATGTATTTTATTGAAAATTCGTCTCTTTTGTAAAAAAATAATCTTCTTGGTCGATAATTTGTCTTTTTGGTTAAAAATTCAACTATTTTGATGAAAGTTTAATAACTTGATTGAAAATTCATATTTTTTTTTCCTTCATTTCTTTCTTGTTTTATTTCTTTCTCATTCTTTGTTTCTTTGTTTCTTTTTTTTCTTTACTTGAAAAATTCATCTTTCCATTTTCGGCTGAAAATTGATCTTTTTCAGCTGAAAATTCAACTATTAATTTGAAAATGTATTATTTATTATTATGTATTTTGTTGATAATTCTTATTTTTTTGGTACATAATCAATCTTTTTGGTTGAAAATTCGTCTTTTTGGTTAAAAATTCAACTATTTTTATGAAAGTTTAATAACTTGATTGAAAATTCATTTTTTTTTCTATCTTTCATTTATTTCACTTCTTCTTTCTTCATTTCTTTTTTGTTTTATTTCTTTCTCATTCTTTGTTTCTTTCATTTCTTTCTTTTTCATTCTTTCTTTTTTTTTCTTTTTTCTTAGTTGGAAAATTAATTATTTTAGTTTAATATTAATCTTTTTGGTTAAAAATTCCACTATGTTGTTGAAAATTCAATGTTTTTGTTGAAAATTAATTTCTTTCATTTGTTTCCTTTCCATCTCATTTTTGTTTCTTTCATTTCTTTCTTTCTTATCTTTAGTTAAAAAATTCATCATTGTTGTTGAAACTTCATCTTTTTGGTGGAAAATTTAACTATTTTGTAGAAAATTCTTTTTTTTTCGCTAAAAATTAATTTTTTTCCTGAAAATTCAACTTTTACATATTTTCCTCAAAATTGATCCTTTTCAGTTGAAAATATAACTATTTGTTTGAAAATTCGTCATTTCATAGAAAATTAATCTTCTTCACCGATAATTCGTCCTTTTGGTTAAAAATCTAATTATTTTGTTGAAAACTAATTTTTTTTCATTGAAAATTAATTTTTTACTGAGAATTTAACATTTCCATTACAAGTTGAAAATTGAGCTATTTGTTTGAAAATTCATGTATCATCTATTTTATTGAAAATTCGTCTCTTTTGTAAAAAAATAATTTTCTTGGCTGAAAATTCCTCTTTTTAGTTAAAAAGTCAACTATTTTGATGAAAGTTTAGTAACTTGATTGAAAATTCATTTTTTTTTCTTTCTTTCATTTATTTCACTTCTTCTTTCTTCATTTCTTTCTTGTTTTATTTCTTTCTCATTCTTTGTTTCTTTCTTTCTTTTTCATTCTTTCTTTCTTTTTTTTCTTTAGTTAGAAAATTCATCTTTCCATTTTCAGCTGAAAATTGATCTTTTTCAGCTGAAAATTCAACTATTCGTTCGAAAATTAATGTTTTATGTATTTTGTTGAAAATTCTTATTTTGTGGTACAAAATCAATCTTTTTGGTTGAAAATTAATTCTTTTGGTTAAAAGTTCAACTATTTTGTTGAAATTTTAATGATTTTGTTGATAATTAATTTCTTTCTTTCTTTCATTCGTTTCCTTTCTTTCTCATTTTTGTTTCTTTCATTTTTTGTTTCTTTTCTTTTTTTTGAAAATGCATTTTTTTCAGAAAATTGATCTTTTTCAGTGGAAAATTAAACTATTCGTTTGAAAATTCATGTTTTATGTATTTTGTTGAAAATTCTTATTTTTTTGGTACAAAATCAATCTTTTTGGTTGAAAATTCATCCTTTTGGTTAAAAATTCAACTATTTTGTTGAAAGTTGAATGATTTTGTTGAAAATTAATTTCTTTCATTTGTTTCCATTCTTTCTCATTTTTGTTTCTTTGATTTCTTTCTTTCTTTTCTTTAGTTAAAAAATTCATCATTGTTGTTAAATATTAATCTTTTTGGTGGGAAATTTGGCTATTTTGTTGAAAATTCTTTTTTTTTTTGCTAAAAATTAATTTTTTCCCTGAAAATTCAACTTTTACATACTTTCCTCAGAATTGATCTTTTTCAGTTGAAAATATAACTATTTCTTTGAAAACTCATGTATTATGTTGAAAATTCGTTTTTTCATAGAAAATTAATCTTCTTGATCGATAATTCGTCCTTTTGGTTAAAAATCTAACTATTTTGTTGAAAATTAATTTTTTTCTGCTTGAAAATTAATTTTTTACTGAAAATTTAACCTTTTCATTTCAAGTTGAAAATTGAGCTATTTGTTTGAAAATTATTGTATCATGTATTTTATTGAAAATTCGTCTCTTTTGTAAAAAAAATAATCTTCTTGGCTGAAAATTCGTCTTTTTTGGTAAAAATTCAACAATTTTGTTGAAAGTTTAATTATTTTGTTGAAAATTCATTTTTTTTCCTTTTATTTTTTCATTTCTTTTATATTCTTTGTTTCTTTCATTTTTTTTTCTTCAATTGGAAAATTAATCTTTTCATTTTCGGCTGAAAATTGATCTTTTTTTCGTCTTTTTTTATAAAAATTAAACAATTTTGTTGAAAGTTGAATTATTTTGTTGGAAATTCATTTTTCTCTCTCATTTTTTTCCTTTCATTTTTTTCTTTTTTCATTTCTTTTATATTCTTTGTTTCTTTCATATTTTTTTCTTCAATTGGAAAATTAATCTTCATTTTTGGCTGAAAATTGATCTTTTTCAGCGGAAAATTCAACTATTTGTTTGAAAATTCAGGTATCATGTATTTTGTTGAAAATTCGTATATTTTGGCACAAAATCAATCTTTTTGATTAAAAATTCATCTTTTGTTTAAAAATTCAACTATTTTGTTGAAGTTTCAATTATTTTCTTGAAAATTAAATTCCTTTTTTCTTTTATTTGTTGCATTTGTTTCTCATTCCTTGTTTCTTTCATTTCTTTCTTTCTTTTTCATTCTTTTCTTCTTTCTTTTCTTTACTTTGAAAAGTCATCATTTTAGTTGAAAATTCATGTTTTTGTTGAAAAGTTGACTATTTGGTTGAAAATTTCCTTTTTTTCTGCTGAAAATTAATTTTCTTCCTGAAAATTTAGCTCTTTCATTTTTTGTTGAAAATTGATCTTTTTCAGTTGAAAATTTAACTATTTGTTTGAAAATTCATGTATTATGAATTTTGTTGAAAATTCTTTTTTTTTGTAAAAATCTTCTGAACTGAAAATTCGTCGTTTTGGTTAAAAATTCAACTATTTTGTTGAAACTTTAATTATTTCGTTGAAAATTCATTTTTTATTTCATTTTTTTCTTGTTTTATTTCTTTCTCATTCTTTGTTTCTTTCATTTCTTGCTCACTTTTTATTCTTTCTTTCTTCTTTTTTATTTGAAAAATGCAGAATTGTAGTTGAAAATTCATCTTTTTGGTTAAAAATTCCACTCTTTTGTTGAATGTTTAACTTTTTTGTTCTTGTAGAAAATTCAACCGTCTTAAAAAAATTCAATTATTTGTGTAAAAATGTGAATCGATTTTGGTTGAAGTTTAATCTTTTTTGTTTTGTCATTTTGATTAAAAATTCAACTATTTCGTTAAAGGTTTACTTATTTTGTAGGAAATTAATTTCTTCCTTTCTTTCAAATTATTTTTATTTCTTGTTTCATTTCTTTCTCATTCTTTTATTTCTTTCCTTTTCATTCTTTCTTTTCTTTGTCAGGAAAATTCATAATTTTAGTTGAAAATTCATCTTTTTGTAGAAAATTTGACTATTTGGTTGAAAATTCCTTTTTTTATTTTCCTGAAAATTTAACTTTTTCCTTTTTTGTTGAAATTCGATTTTTTCAGTTGAAAATTCATTTTTTTCTTTCTTTAATTTCTGCCTCATTCTTTGTTTCATTCACTTTTTTCTTTCTTTCCTTTAGTTGGAAAATTCATCATTGTAGTTAAAAATTAATTTTTTCGGTTGAAAATTTGCCTATTTTGTTGAAAATTCCTTTCTTTGCTGAAAATTAATTTTTTTTTTACTGAAAAATTAACTTATCCATTTTTTGTTAAAAATTCCTCTTTTTCTGTTGAGAATTCAAGTATTTGTTTAAAAATTCGTCTTCTTTTTCGTAGAAAATCAACCTTCTTTTTTGAAAATTCGTCTTTTTGGTTAAAAATTCTACTATTTTGTTGAAAATGCATCTTTGCAAGTAGAACAGAAAATTCGTCCTTTTGGATTGAAAATTTCTTGTTGTTGAAAATTAAACTGTCTCATAAACATTCAATTATTTGATTAAAAATATAAGCAATTTTTGGTTAAAGTTTAATCTTTTTTTATTAAAAATTCCACTAGCTTGTTGAATCACTGTTGCATCATTGTAGTTGAAAATTCATTTCTTTGGTTGAAAATTGGATTATTTTGTTGCAAATTCCTTTTTTTTTGCAAAAATTTTTTTTCTCACTGAAAACTTAACTGTTCCATTTTTTTCGGAAATTGATCTTTTTCAGTAAAAAATTTAACTATTAGTTCGAAAATTCATGAATTTTGTTGAAAATTCGTCTTTTTGAAAGGAAATTAATCTTCTTGGTTGAACATTCCTCTTTTTGGATCAAAATTCAACAATTTTGTTTCAAGTTTAATTATTTTGTTAGAAATTCATTTTTATTCTTTATTTAATTTCTTTCTTGTTTCATTTCTTTCTTATTCTGTGTTTCTTTCATTTCTTTCCTTTTTTTTATTCTTTCTTTTTTCTTTTTTTTTTTAGTTGGAAAATTAATCATTTTAGTTGAATAATATAATAATAATAATTAATAATAATAATAATCTTTTTGGTTCAAAATTTGACTTTTCTGTTGAAATTTTCTTTTTTTTTCGCTAAAAATTAATTTTTTTACTGAAAATTGAACTTTTCCCTTTTTTGTTGTAAATTAATCTTTTTCAGTTGAAAATTCGACTATTTTTTTGAAAAATTCATGTATTTTGTCGAAATTTTGCCTTTTTTTTCGTAGAAAATTATTTTGTTGAAAATGCATCTTTATAGGTAGAACAGAAAATTCGTCCTTTTGAATTGAAAATGTGTTCTTCTTGTTAAAAAAATCAACTGCCTAAAATAAATTCTATTATTGTTGAAAATGTTATTATTGAAAATGAAAATTGGTTGAAAATCTAAACAATATTTGGTTCATGTTTAATATTTTTGGTTGAAAATTCAACTATTTTGTTGCAGGTTTAATTATTTTATTGAGAATTCATTTCTTTCTCATTTCTTGTTTCTTTAATTTCTTTCCTTCTTTTTCATTCTTTCTTTTCTTTTTTTTTTCTGATAATTAATTTTCTTACTGAAAACTTAACTTTTTTATTTTTTGTTTAAAATTGATATTTTTCAGATGAAAATTCTTGTATACTGTATTTCGTTGAAAATTCGTCTTTTTGGTAGAAAATTAATCGTCTTGGTTGAAAATTCGTCTTTTTGGATACAAATTCATCTACTTTGTTGAAAGTTTAATTAATTTGTTGAAAATTAATTTTTTTCTCTCATTTTTTCCTTTCATTTTTTTCTTGTTTCATTCCTTTTTCATTCTTTGTTTCTTTCTTTCTTTTTCATTTTTCCTTTCATTCTTTTCTTTAATTGGAAATTTTTTTTTGAAAAACAAAACTTCTTCGTTGCAAATTCGTTTTTGTAGTAGTAAAATTCAATTATTTTGTTGAAAGTTTAATTATTTTGTTGAAAATTCATTCTTTTCTCTCATTTTTTCCTTTCATTTTTTTCTTGTTTCATTTCTTTTTCATTCTTTGTTTCTTTCTTTTTCAAAATTCATGCATTATGTATTTTGTTGAGAGTTAATTTTTTTTTTTAAATTCATTTTCTTGTTTCATTTTTTTCTCATTCTTTGTTTCTTTAATTTCATTTCCTTCTCTCTTTTTTCAAAAATAATCATTTTCTTGGTTTAAAATCTGTCTTTTTGAATACAAATTCAACAATTTTGTTGAAAGTTTAATTATTTTGTTGAAAATTCCTCTTGTTTCTGCTAAAAATTTTGAGGCTTCCTTTTTAGTTCGTTGCTATCCAATAGATGGTCAGTGACGGATTTCGACGTTTTCAACTGCGCATGTGCCGAAAAGCGCGGGCATGTTTAAAATTGTATAATAGGGTGATTTTTTTCAGCTTTTTTTCTAAATTCAACTTGGCACCACTACAAATTGTTCGTTTTGCCGAGAAAATGTCCTCTGATTTGTTTCAGAATTACAAAAAAAATTTAGAGGTCGCTCAAGGTCATTTGAGGGCAAAAATGCTCATTCCTAATCAAATTGACGCTATTCATTGATTATTCATTTCTGGCGCGCATGAATTATGTTCTTTACAATTCAATATTGCACTCAGATTTTTTTTCAGATTTTTACAATGACATTTAAAGGTCACTCAAGCCCGTTTCAGGGCAAAAATGGCCATCCCTAATTAAATTGACGTTATTTATTGATTATTTATTTCTGGCGCGTATGATTTGTGTTCTGTACAATTCAATATTGCACTCAAGTTTTTTTCAGATTTTAAAAATATGATTCAAATGTCGCTCAAGGTCATTTTAGGACAAAAATGGCCATTCTTTATTAAATGGACGCTATTCATTGATTATACATTTCTGGGGCGTATGCATTTTTTTTTGTACAATTCAATATTGCACTTTGATTCTTTCCAGATTTGTACAATGACATTCAAAGGTGGCTCAAGGTCATTCTTAACAAAATGTTGATACAATGACATTTTCTCTAGTTATTTTTTTCTATAGAGAAGCAGTATCAATTTATTCATGTCGGCAAAAAAAAAATAGTCAAGTTTTTTGATAAATGTTTGTCATATTATTTGAAGGACATTCAAGATCATTTCGCAAAAAATGAGCTTTTTGTAAATTGTGATAATGAAAAAACACTGCTCACACTTGCATATTAGATGGTAGTTTATCGCCAACTAAGTTTTCCTCTTTCTTTTCTGAAAAGTAAATCATTACCCCTTTTTCTGCATTTATGATAATTAGTTTTCCGTAATTAGAATTTGACAACGAAACTTGATCATATATTAATAAAGTTGCGATATCCTACTATTTTTAACGATTTCTATTTTTAATTTAGAGCAAAATTAAAAAAAAATACCATGAAAAAGATAAATTTTTTGAATGACCATTTTTCGTAAAATGACCTTGAATGACCTTAAAGTATAATGACACGCAGTTATTAAACCTTTTCACTATTTTTTTGCCGCAATGAATAAATTGACACTGTTTCTCAAAAAAGAACTAAAGAAAATGAATCAACATTTTATTAAGAAAATGACGTTGAGCTACCCTTGAATGTCATTGTAAAAGTCTGAAAAAAATCTGAGTGCAATTTTGAATTGTAAAGAACAAAATTCATGCGCAAGAGAAATAATTAATCAATAGATAGCGTCAATTTAATCAAGAATTGCCTTTTATCCCTGAAATGGCCTTGAGCGACCTTTGAATGTTATTGTAAAAATCTGAAGAAAATCTGAGTGCAAGATTGAATTTTAAAGAACAAAATTCATACGCATCAGAAATGAATGATTAATAAATAGCGCCAATTTAATGAAAATGGCCATTTTTGCCTTGAAATGACCTTGAGCGACCTTTGAATGTTGATTTGTGAAAATCGGAAAAAATCTAAGTGCAATATTAAATTGTAAAGAACACAATTCATACGCCCCAGAAATGCATAATCAATAAATAGCGTCAATTTAATTACGAATGGCCATTTTTGCCCTTAAAGGACCTTGAGCGACCTTTGAATGTTGATTTTTCAAAATCTGAAAAAATCTGAGTGCAATATTGAATTGTAAAGAATACAATTCATACGCCCCAGAAATGAATAATCAATAAATAGCGTCAATTTAATTACGAATGGCCATTTTTGCTCTTAAAGGACCTTGAGCGACCTTTGAATGTTGATTTGTCAAAATTTGAAAAAAATCTGAGTGCAAGATTGAATTTTAAAGAACAAAATTCATACGCATCAGAAATAAATGATTAATAAATAGCGTCAATTTAATGAAAATGGCAATTTTTGCCTTGAAATGACCTTGAGCGACCTTTGAATGTTGATTTGTGAAAATCGGAAAAAAATCTAAGTGCAATATTAAATTGTAAATAACACAATTCATACGCCCCAGAAATGCATAATCAATAAATAGCGTCAATTTGATTAGGAAAGGCCATTTTTTCCCTGACATGGCCTTGAGCGACCTTTGAATGTTATTTTAAAAAGCTGAAGAAAATCTGAGTGCAAGATTGAATTTCAAAGAACAAAATTCATACGCATCAGAAATGAATGATTAATAAATAGCGTCAATTTAATTAAAATGACAATTTTTGCCTTAAGATGGCCTTGAGCGACCTTTGAATGTTGATTTCTGAAAATCGGAAGAAAATCTAAGTGCAATATTAAATTGTAAAGAACACAATTCATACGCCCCAGAAATGAATAATCAATGAATAGCGTCAACTTAATTACGAATTGCTATTTTTGCCCTAAAATGGCCTTGAGCGACCTTTGAATGTTATTGTATAAATCTGAAGAAAATCTGAGTGCAAGATTGAATTTCAAAGAACAAAATTCGTACGCATCAGAAATGAATAATCAATAAATAGCATTAAATTAATTACAAATGGACATTTTTGCCCTTGAATGACCTTCAGCGACCTTTGAATGTTATTTGTAAAAATCTGAAAAAAATCTCAGTGCAATATTGAATTGTGAAGAACAAAATCCATACGCCCCAGAAATGCATAATCAATAAATAGCGTCAATTTAATTAGGAATGCGCATTTTTGCCCTGGAATGGCCTTGAGCGACCTTTGAATGTTATATTAAAAATCTGAAAATAATCTGAGCGCAATATTGAATTGTAAAGAATACAATTCATACGCCTCAGAAATTAATAATCAATAAATAGCGTCAAATTAATTACGAATGGCCATTTTTGCCTTTCAATGACCTTGAGCGACCTTTGAATGTTGATTTGTAAAAATCTGAAAAAAATCTGAGTGCAATATTCAATTGTGAAGAACAAAATCCACATGCGCTAGAAATGAATAATCAATAAATAGCGTCAATTTGATCAAAAATAGCCATTTTTGCCCTTGAATGACCTTGAGCGACCTCTAAATATTTTTTCAAAATTCTGAAACAAGTCAGAGGTCATTTTCTCGGCAAAGGGAGCAACTTGTAGGAGTGCCAAGTTGAATTTAAAAAAAAAGAAGATTATTTTGAACATTTGATATTATTAAACAATATGCCTATAAAAATGGTAGGCATGATATCATGATAGGCGGAGTCGAGGGCAACATTTGCATCCGATAGTAGCAACATCGTGCTGGGACTCTAACGGTCTTAGGTCATGTCCTACAATTGCCAATAAAAAATCCACTTCAACACTGAGGATTCTGTTTTAAGTAAATATCTTCGGTCTCTTGACTCTTCTATTATCAATTTAAGATTCATAACGCTATTTTCCTTCTCCAAAGCGAAATTTATACACTCTCCTCTCATACAAAGACTTATGTTAATGAGATCTTAGACTTTGAATGCGTCATTCAATAACGGATCATGTTTATAAAAGTGGAAAATGGTCAAGGCACTGAGGTTCTCTCGTGAAATTCATCGCCTACACAAAAAGAAAGAAAGAAATAATGAGAAAGAAGGAAAAAAATCAATTTTTCAACAAAAATTCCTTTTTTTGCTGAAAATTTAGTTTTTTTTTATTGAAAATTTAACTTTTTCATTTTTTATTTAATAATTTATGTTATTTTGTAGACCAGGGTAATTAGTTAATTACTTTCTGATGTTATATATTGCCGATTACTGGTCAAATAATTTTCTGGAGATACGAAAAAAAATCTGCCTCGGCCCGGATTTGAACCTGAGACGCCACTATTCACGAGTGGAGTGTTAACCAATTACGCCATCGGGGTGGCATATTTGAATTTATTCAGACTAGAATTATTCACTAAAATTTCACAGGTTACAAAGATGCAAACTCGCATCTTCCTGTGGATATAGGAGAAACGAGAAATTATCTAATGGAGCCCCGGTGGCGTAATTGGTCAACGCTCCACTTTTCAACTCAAAAAGATCAATATTCAAACAAAAATGAAAAATTAATTTCTGATGTTCAATATTTCCGATTACTGGCCAAATAATTTTCTGAAGAAACGAGAAGAAATCTGCCTCGGCCCGGATTTGAACCGGAGACGCCACTATTCACGAGTGGAGCGTTAATCAATTACGCCACCGGGGCTCCATTAGATAATTTCTCATTTCTCCTATTTCCACTTGACGATGCGGGTCTGCATCTTTGTAAACTGTGAAATTTTAGTCATTAATTCTAGTCTGAATAAATTCACTCAATCTGAATATAATTTAATAATTGATGTTCATATTGTAGACCAGGGTAATTAATTAATTAATTAATTTCTGATGTTAAATATTGCCGATTACTGGTCAAATAATTTTCTGGAGAAACGAGAAAAAATCTTCCTCGGCCCGGATTTGAACCGGGGACGCCACTATTCACGAGTGGAGCGTTAATCAATTACGCCACCGGGGTTGTGTATTTGAATTTATTCCGACTAGAATCAATCACTAGACTCGCATCTTCCTGTGGCTATAGGAGAAACGATAAATTATCTACTGGAGCCCCGGTGGCATAATTGGTTAACGCTCCACTCGTGAATAGTGGCGTTCCCGGTTCAAATCCGGGCCAAGAAAGATTTTTTCTCGTTTCTCCAGAAAATTATTTCACCATTTATCAGCAATATCTAACATCAGAAATTAATTTTTCATTTTTGGTTGAAAATTATTCTTTTTTAGTTGAAAATTCAACTATATGTTTAAAAATTCAAGTAAAATTTTTTTTTCAAATTCGTCTGTTTTGGTACAAAATTAATCTTATTCCTTGAATATTCGTCTTTTTGGTTAAATATTTAACTATTTTGTTAAAGTTTAATTATTTTGTTGAAAATTCAACTATTTCTTTAAAAATTCATGTGTCATGTATTTTGTGGAAAATTCATCCTTTTTTTTGAAAATTTTTGACTATTTGCTTGAAAATTCATTTTTTCTGAAAGATAATTTTTTTGTTGTTGAAAATTTAAATTTTTCATTTTTGGTTGAAAATTAATCTCTTTCAGTTGAAAATTTAACTGTTTGAAAATTCATGTATCATGTTTTTTTTGTTGAAAATTTTCTTTTTTTGGTTCCAAATTAATCTTCTAGATTGAAAATTCATCTTCTTGGTTGAAAATTCAAGTATTTTGTTGAAAGATTAATTATGTTGTTGAAAATTCATTTCTTTCTTTCTTTCATTTGTTTCATTTTTTGTTTCATTTTTTGTTTCGTTCATTTTTTTCTTTTTTCAGTTGGAAAATTCATCTTTTTGGTTGAATTAAAAAAAAATAGATACATTTTCAACTACAGTAATGAATTTTCCAACTGAAAAAAATAAAAGAAGAAAGAATGAAAAATATGAAAGAAAGAAAAAATTGTTCAATAAAATAATTAAACTTTCAAACAAAATAGTTGAATTTTTAAATAAAAATACGGGTTTTCAACCCAGAAGTTTAATTTTCTACCAAAAAGGCGAATTTTCAACAAAATACATGAATCTTTTGAACGAATAATTGAATTTTCAACTGAAAAAGATCAATTTTAAACAAAAAATGAAAAAGTTAAATTTTCAGTTCGAAAAATTAATTTTCAGCAAAAAAAAGGAATTTTCAACAAAAAAGTCAACTTTTAAACAAAAAGATGAATGAGAATTATTTAAAAATTCATATTTTTGGTTGAAAATTGAAATATTCGGGTAAAAAATTTATCTGTTTTGCTGAAAATGCATTTTTTTGTTGTTGAAAATTAATTTGTTTAACTGAAGATTTAAGTATTTCATTTTTGGTTGTACCTTTTCTTTTAGTTGAAAATTCATCTATTCTGTTGAAAATTGGTCTTTTTGGGTAGAAAATTAATCTTTTTGTTGGAAAATTCCACTACTTTTTTGAGAGTTGAACCACTTTGTTAAAAATTTATTTTTTGGTTGTAAATCCATATTTTTAGTTGAAAATTCATCTCTTTGGTTGAAAATTTAACTAATTTGGTTAAAAATTAATCTACTTCGTAGAAAATTCGATTACTTTTTGAATGCCATTTTTTAGTTAAAAATTTAACTATTTGTTGAAAAATCATCTTTTTTGGGGTAATAATTCAATGACATTGGTAGAAAATTAAACTAATTGGTTGAAAATTAATTTTTGATTCGGAAAATTCATGTATTTTGTTGAAAATTTGACTTTTTCTGTAAAAGATTGTTCTTCTTGCTTAAAAAGTAATTTTTCTGGTCGGAAATTCAACTATTTGTTTAAAAATATATCTACTTTCTTGAAAATTAAAAAATGTGTTAAAAAGTATCCTTTTTGGTTGAAAACTCAATTTTGTTTATTGAAAATTCATCTTTTTGGATGAAAATTTAACTTTTTTGTTAAAAAATCGTTTTTGATTGAAAATTTATTTTTAAACTCAAAATTCAACTAGTCCAGTTATTTTAGTTGAAAGTTTAACTATTTTGTTAAAAATGGTTTTTTGTTTGAAACTTAATTTTTCAACTGAAAAATTAACTATTTCATTTATGCTTAAAAGTTGATATTTTTTAGTTAGAAATTAGACTATTTGGTTGAAAATATTTATTTTTTTTAGTTCAACTATTTCGTTGAAAATTTATGTATTTTGTTGAAAATTTAACTGCTTTGTTGAAAAATCGTTGTTTTTTTGTTAAGAATTTTTTGTTATATAAAAATTTAACTGTTTTTGTTAAGATTTCATAATTTTAGTTAAAAATTCATCTCTTTGCTGAAAAATTAAACTATTTTGTTGAAAATTCGTTTTTTTTATTGACAAAAATTAATTTTATATTTTGAAAATTTAACAATACAATTGCAAATTTATCTTTTTTAGTTGAAAATTAGACTATTTGGTTGAAGATATATATTTTTAGTTGAAAGTTTATCAGCTTCGTTAAAAATTCATGTATTTTCCTGAAAATTCGTATTTTTCGGTAAAAAATAAATAATATAATAACAATATAATAATGAAAAAAAAAATTTTTAATTAAAAAGTTGAAAATTCAACTATTGGGTTCTTGTTCATGTATTTCGTTAAAAATTCTTTCTTATTTTCTTTTTAGTAGAAAATTATTATTTTTGTTTGAAAAGTCATCTTTTTGGTTGGAAATTCGTTTTTTTTGTTGAAATTTAATTTTTTCAACTGAAAATTGAACTTCCAGTTTTACTTGAAAATTGACTTTTTTTGAGTTGAAAATTTGACTTTTTTGTTAAAAACTAGTTTTTTAAACTGAAAATTTAACTATTTCATTTGGGTGAAAATTTCGTCTTTCTCAGTTGAAAATTCATGTATTTTGTTAGAATAAATTTTTTGGTTCAAAATTAAGATTCTTGCTTGAAAATTCCTCTTTTTGGTTAAAAATTCATCCATATTGGTGAAGATTTTAACTATATTTTAAAAAATATTTTTTTTCCTTGGTAGAAAATTAATTTTTTTTAATTAAAAATTTAACTATTCCAGTTTTATATGAAATTTTACTGTTTTCAGTTGAAAATTCATCTCTTTGGTTGAATATTTGACTTTTCCGCTGAAAATCCTTTTTTTTCGTTAAAAATTATTATTATTTTTTTTAACTGAAAATGTAACTATTTTATTTTGGTGAAAATTTGTCTTTCTCAGTTCAAAATTCATGTATTTTTTTGAAATTTCATTTTTTGGTTGAAAATTAAGATTCTTGCTTGAAAATTCATCTTTTTGGTTAAAAATTTATCTATACTGGTGAATAATTCAACTATATTGTTGAAAATACGTTTTTTTTTCTTGGTAAAAAATTAATTTTTTTAACTGAAAATTTAGCTATTCCAGTTTGACTTGAAAATTTACAGTTTTCAGTTGAAAATTCATCTCTTTGGTTGCAAATTTGACTTTTTTGTTGAAAATTCGTTTCGTTGGTTAAAAGTTAATTTTTTAAGCTGAAAATTTAACTATTTCATTTTTGGTGAAAATTTATCTTTTTCAGTTCAAAATTCATTTATTTTGTTGAAAATTCTTCAAAATTTTTCAAAATTTATCTTTTGGGTTAAAAATTGATCTATTTTGGTGAACAATCAAACTATTTTGTTGAAAATTCGTTTTTTTTTCGGTAGAAAATTAATTCAAGAGTCAAGTGTTTTTTGTTTAACTTCATTTTTTTCTTTGAAGATTTAACAAATTTGTTGAAAAATTTTCTGATTTTGGTTGAATTATACTATTTTAGATTGAAAATTAGAATCCATTTTGGTTGCAATATCAATTATTATTTTTTTCGTTTAGATTTTTACCTCTTTAAGCTACAAATTAATATAATATGTAGAAAATTTAACAATTTCCTTAAAAAGTCATTTTTTTTGTTTCAACATTTATCATTTTAATTGACCGCTCATCTCTTCGGATGGAAATTTAACAATGTTGTTACAAAATCGTTGTTTATTGGTTGAAAATTTATTTTTAAATCAAAGATTTAACTATTGCATTTCAATATTCATGATTTTAGTTGAACGTTCATCTTTTCTAATGAAAATTTCACTATTTTGTTGAAAATTCGTTTTTTTTTGTAGAAAATTAATCTTCTTCCTTGATAATTCAACTAATTGTTTGAAAGTTCATCCACTTTGTTGAAAATTCAAATTAAGTACTCCGCCCAAATTTTGGGCGGAGTACTCCACTATATTTTTATATGATCCAGAGTAATCCTATGCTAGGCGGAGTAATCTTAAGTAATCCTCGCGTGGAGTTATCGAATATTTTGCAAAGAGAGAACTCCCACGTTAGATGTGAGTAAAGTTGGTTGCACGAATGCTGTACACCTCCCACCCATAGTGGCGCCAAGAACGGCACTGGGACTGAAAGGTGCATGCAAGGAGGTCGAAAGGAACGCCACGCAAGGAGAGTGGTTCTCACGAACTCTACGTACATCGCATCGTCCAACGCGTGTTGTGAAGTGGGGGTTGGAATTGGCGTGTGATGCCTTTGGGAGGGGCATCTGCAGTCACGCGTGACGGCACGACTCACGGGATCTGCATGACAACTGGCACGGTTCTTCTTCTCCTTAGGCGCAGCCAAGTCGCGTGTATGCACCAATTCATCTGCTTTCAATCTAAATTGCCCCCTGATTCCAGTATTTAGACTCGAAACTCCCAATATTCAAAATAAGATATTTCATTCAGAAGTTGGTTTCTCCTCAATCACTTACAATCTTAAAACAAATGCCCTCTGATTCCAATATTTAGACTCAAAATTCCCAATCTTCAAAATAAGATAATTTTGAGGATAATTTCATTCAGAATTGAAAACCTGATTGCTCCTGAATAACTTACATCAAATGCCCCCTAATTCCAACATGTAAACTTAAAATTTGGAATCTTCAAAATAAGATAATTTCATTCAGAGGTTGGTTTCTCCTCAATCGCTTACAATCTTTAAAAAAATGCCCCCTGATTCCAATATTGAGGCTCAAAATTCCCAATCTTCAAAATAAGATAATGTTGAGGATAATTTCATTCAGAATTGAAAAGCTGATTGCTCCTGAATAACTTACATCAAATGCCCCCTAATTCCAAAATGTAAACTTAAAATTCCGAATCTTCAAAATAAGATAATTTCATTCAGAGGTTGGTTTCTCCTCAATCTCTTACAATTTTGAAACAAATGCCCGCCGATGCCAATATTTGGACTAAAAATTCCCAATATTGGAAGTTAAAAATCCCAATATTCAAAATAAGACGATTTAATTCAGAAGCTGATTGCTCCTAAATCACTTAAATCAAATGCCCCCCAATTCCAATATTGAAACTTAAAATTTCCAATCTTCAAAATAAGACAATTTAATTCAGAAGTTGGTTGCTCCTCAGTCACTTACAATTTTGAAACAAATGCCCCCCAATGTCAATATTTCGACTGAAAATTCCCAATCTTCAAAATAAGATAATTTCGAGGATAATTTCATTCAGAACGGAAAAGCTGATTGCTCCTAAATCACTTACATCAAATGGCTCCTGTTTCCAATATTTCGACTCGAAATTCCCGATCTTCAAAAAGAGATAATTTCATTCAGAATCTGGTTGCTCCTCAAATACTTACATCAAATGCCCTCTGATTCTGATATTTAGACTCAAAATTTCCAATCTTCAAAATAAGATCATTTCATGAGTTGTAGTTCCTCAATCATTTACATCAAATTCCTCCTGATTCCAGTATTTAGAATCAAAATTCTTAATCTTAAAAATGAGATAATTTCTTTAAAAATTCCCAATCTTCAAAATAAGATAATTTCATTCAGTGGTTGCTCTTCAATCACTCACATCAAACTTTCCCTGATTTCAGTATTTAGACTCAAAATTTCCAATGTTCAAAATAAAATAATTTCAAATGTGATTGTTCCTTAATTATTTACATCCAATTCCTCCTGATTGTGAAATTGAGGCTCAAAATTCTTAATTTTCTGAATAAGATAATTTCTTTAAAAATTCCCAATCTTGGAAATAAGATGATTCCATCTAGAAGCTTCACATCAAGTCAGGGCCTCTACGTTACCTGGAAAACCTAGAAATGTCAGAGAATTTTTTTTAAAGTGAGAGAATTTTTTCGACATTGTACTCAATTTTTTTAAAAATTGCAATATAAAATTGAAGAACAATGATTCTAAAATTTGTAAAAGTAACTTTATATTACTGTATTTAACTATTTTGTGGAAAATTCGTTTTTGTTGTTGTTTGAAATTGATTTTGCGAACTGAAAATTTAACTGTTCGATTTTTAGTAGAAAAATCTTCTTGGTTGAAAATTCATCTTTTTGCTTGAAAATTTAACTTTTTTTCAATTTTTTCTCTTTCTTGTCTGAAAAATTTGTCGTAGTTGAAAATTCAACTCATGTTGAGACGAAATATTTTTTGGTAGAATTCAACGGTTCTTGATTGAAAATTAAAATCTTTTTTGGTGAAAAATTTCGACTACTACATTTTTCGTTCAGAATTCATCTTTTCTGGAATGAAAATTTAATTACTAGGTTAAAAGCTAAACTCTTTTGTTAAAAAATATTTTTCTCGGTTGAAGATTCATAATTTTAATCGAAAATTCGTCTCTTCGGTTGTAAAATAAGCTATTTTGTTAAAAATTGATTTTTTCTTTGGCTAAAAGTTAATTTTTTCACTGAAAATTTAACAAGTCCAATTGAATTTTCCCATTAGTTTGGTTGAAAGTTCATAAGTTTGGTTGAAAATTAATTTCCTTAACTGAAAATTTAACTGTTCCATTTTTGGTTGAAAAATTATCTTTTTAGTTCAGAATTCAACTATCTGGTTGAAAATTTTTCTTTTCTGGTTGAAAATTCATGTATTTTTCGAAAAATCGTCTTTTTGGTAGAAAGTTAAAATTATAATTCAGAAATTAATCTTTTTGGTTCATAATTCAAGTATTCCGGTTGAAAATTCAACATTTAAGTTGAGAATTGATTACTTCGTTTGAAAAAGTATTTTTTTTTTAATCAGTTTTTTTTTTTGTTGAAAATTAGTTTTTTCAAAACCTGAAATAAAACTTATACCCACTGAATATTCCATCATTTGAGTTTAAAGATCACGTATTTTTTGAAAAATTCGTCTTTTTCGTTGAAATTAATGTTCTTGGTTGAAAATTTAACTATTTTAGGTAAAGATTTATCATTTTAGTTGACAATCCATCAGTTTGGTTGAAAATTAATTTTTTTAACAAAAAATTTAATTATTACATTTATGTTTGAAACATTGATCTTTCATAGTTAAAAATTCAAGTGTTCGGTTCAAAAATTGTTCTTTCTAGTTAAAAATGCACCTATTTTGTGGAAAATTTATGTGTTTTGTTGACAAATCGTCTTTCATCGTAAAAAATTGAACTGTTTTGTTTAAAGTTCAACTATTCCAGTTGAAGATTCATAATTTTAGTTTAAAATTTATCACCTTGTATAAAAATGTAACTATTTTTTTGAAAAGTAGTTTCCTTTTTGGTTGAAAATTTTTTTGTTTCAAAGAACAGGAAATGTAACTATTCTCATTGAAGATTCATAATTTTAGGTGAAAATTCATGAGTTTGGTTAAAAATTAACTTTTGCCAACTGAAAATTTAATTATTATATTTTTGGTTGAAAATTTATTAGTCAGAAGTTGGTTGCTTCTCAATATTACTTACTCATACCTGATCTTCAAAATAAAATAAATTCATTCAGAAGCTGGTTGCTCCTAAATAACTTACATCAAATTCCTCCTAATTCCAATATTTAAACTTAAAATTTCCAATCTTCAAAATAAGATAATTTAATTCAGAGGTTGGTTTCTCCTCAATCACTTACAATCTTTAAAAAATGACCCCAGATTCTAATATTTAGGCTCAAAATTCCCAATCTTCAAAATAAGACATTTCCGAGGATAATTATATTCCAATATCTGGACTAAAAATTCCCAGTCTTCAAAATAAGATAATTTCATTTAGTGGTTGCTCCTCAATCACTTTCATCAAATATTCCCTGATTCCAATGTTCAGACCCAAAATTCCCAATCTTCAAACTAAGATATTTTCATTCAGAAGCTGATTGCTCCTCAATCACTCACGTCAAATACCCCTTGATTCTAATATTTAGACTGAAGATTCCCAATCTTCAAAAAGAGATAATTTCATTCAGTGGTTGATCTTTAATCACTTACACATAATGCCTCCTGATCCCAATATTTAGACCTACAATTCCCAATCTTCAAACTAAGATAATTTGATTCAGAAGCTGATTGCTCCTTAATCACTTACATCAAATACCCCCTGATTCTAATATTTAGAATCAAAATTCCCAATCTTCGAAAAGAGGTAATTTCATTCAGTGGTTGATATTTAATCAAATACACGAAATCCCCCTTGATCCCAATATTTAGACCTACAATTCCTAATCTTCAAACTAAGATAATTTGATTCAGAAGCTGATTGCTCCTCAATCACTTCCATCAAGTGTCCCCTGATTCCAATGTTTAGATCCATAATTCCCAATTTTCAAACTAAGATCAATTCTTTCAGAAGCTGGTTGCTCCTCATTCACTCACGTAAAATACCCCCTGATTCTAATATTTAGACTGAAGATTCCCAATCTTCAAAAAGAGATAATTTCATTAAGTGGTTGATCCTTATCACTTACGCCCAATGCCCCTTGATCCCAATATTTAGAACTACAATTCCCAATCCTCAAAATAAGATAATTTCATTCAGGAGCTGATTGCTTCTCAATCACTCACGTCAAATACCGCCTGATTATAACATTTAGACTCAAAATTCCCAATCTTCAAAAAGACATAATTTCATTCAGTGGTTGATCTTTAATCACTTACACTAAATGCCGCTTGATTCCAATATTTTGACTCAAAATTCCTGATCTTCAAATAGAGATAATTTCATTCAGAAGCTGGTTGCTCCTCAATCACTTCCATCAAGTGTCCCCTGATTCCAATGTTTAGACCTAAAATTCCCAATCTTCAAACCGAAATAATTTAATTCAGAAGCTGATTGCTCCTTAATCACTTACGTCAAATACCCTCTGATTCTAATATTCAAACTAAAAATTCCCAATATTCAAAAAGGGATAATTTCATTCAATGGTTGATCTTTAATCACTTACACCTAATGCCTCTTGATCCCAATATTTAGACCTACAATTCCCAATCTTCAAACTAAGATAATTTCATTCAGAAGCTGATTGCTTCTTAATCACTTACATCAAATACCCCCTGATTCTAATATTTACACTGAAAATTCTTATTCTACAAAGAGAGATAATTTCATTGAATGTTTGATCTTTAATAACTTACACCTAATTCTCTTTGATCTCAATATTTAGACCTACAATTCCTAATCTTCAAAATAAGATAATTTCATTCAGAAGCTGATTGCTCCTCAGTCACTCACGTCAAATACCTTCTGATTCTAATATTTAGACTGAAGATTCCCAATATTTAAAAAGAAATAATTTCATTCGATGGTTTATCTTTAATCACTTACACCAAATGCTCCTTGATACCAACATTCGTACTCAAAATTCCTAATCTTCAAAAAGAGAAAATTTCATTCAGAAGCTGATTGCTCCTCAGTCACTCACGTCAAATACCTTCTGATTCTAATATTTAGACTGAAGATTCCCAATCTTCAAAAAGAAATAATTTCATTTAGTGGTTGATCTATAATCACTTAGATCAAATGCCCCTGATTCCAATATTTGGAC
>CAKNYM010045497.1:50177-62985 GCA_932195095.1 Andricus curvator | reverse complement strand
TAATTAGAGGGGGAGGTCACACAATCGAGAGGAATAGTAGGAGAGTAGGGGAGGGAATGAGAAGTGAGTGAGGTGGAATGAGGCAGGAGTGTGGGTGAGAAATATAATCGGGAGAAGAGAAGTAGGAGTGGAGAATCAGAGTGAAGCAGGATGTCAGGAGGGTAAGTAGGGCAGTGATTAGTAGGAAGTGAAGAGAGGAGAAGATAAGCGGCGAGGGGAAGTAGGAGAGGGGAGTAAGGGGCGGTGCAGTGAGAAAACAGTGTGGGTGAGGGAATGAGGTGGTGGAAACGGGAGTGAGTAGAGGGGAAGTAGGGGACGAGAAGTAGGAGAAAGGGTAGAGGAGCCAGAGGAGATATTTTTTTCCTCTGGGAAGGGTAAAAGTAGTTGAGGAAAAGTGGGAGGCAGGAGTTGGGAAGTAGAAAGAGGATGTATGGGTGGGATTGAGAGTGGCATGATAAATAAAGATGTTGAGATAGGATTGACTAATTTTTTAAACACCTGTTTCCCAAACTCTTACCCTCTCCACCCCTCTCCCTTGTAGTGTTTTTTTATTGTCCTGCTGAGACAGTACACCTGACGGTATAAAAAGCAATTTCAATTTCAATTTCTCCGCATGATTGTGAGAAGTAACCAGCGTTTACGGTCTGGAAAAAAGGTGAAGACGAGCAAAAAATGAAATGCCCCTAAAACGAAAAGTCGAATCGCTGGAGTGTATGATGTATGGTGCAATTGGTTCTGCGTTGGATAGACGGTAAGACTGGTTTCGCGATGGAGCCTGGTGATCGTCCAAATAATTGATGCATGTTAACCCTCCACGGGATTCGAAGGTAATGACGGGGGTCCGGAGGAATTCCTGACGCGCAGTTGCAGACCACCTCATCCTCCTCCTCCTTCTCTAAATTGGATCTTGTGAAAAATGTACGCCCAGTACAGAAACATGGAGAGATCCAGAGACGCAGAAAGCAACAAGCAAGAAGGAGAAAAAGTTTTATTCGGTGTGCGATGTTAGAGCATTTAGAAGCTCTGTATCTCCTGATAATGGGAATGTAAGACTCGGTCACGTATTGACGATCAGGATAAACTGAATCATCTTCATAATTCTGAAACAAGGTCCTCAGAATGTTTTCTTGTGCGTTGGCGAGGGTCAGCTACGTTGAGGGCTTGAAAGACTTTAATTAAATTTCACGCGATTTCGATGCGGTTTTCAATGCGGAATTCAAGGACGATTTGATGATTTGGTTCGCCTTTTAATGATGAACAAAAACAAAAAAAGACTTTCAATCTAGCATTTACCGTTCTTGAGATATAGTAAAAAGTATGGTTCTGTCTCTGATGTGCGCTAAGTTCGGAAGCGTAAGTCCCAATCAGGAAGGCCCAACATACAGAGTCTTAAAATCATAAGGCTTCAAATCGTACGGCATAAAAAAGATGCCATAAACATTAAGTTCTAAAGCGTAAGTCTGAAAATCAGAAAATCTAAGTCACGATGCCCATCAGTAAGTCCCAAAGCCATAGGACCCAACATAAGGCTCAAAATAACGTCTTTAACTCGTATGTCCCATACCACGAATTCCAAGTCGCAAGGCCCAAAAATGAGTGTGAAACTCCTAGAATTCAAAATATAAGGCTTATTTATTAATAATTAATTTATTATTAGGCTCATTAATTATTAAACTCATCAAACCAAAAATATAAGGCCCAAGAGAATGTCTTTAAAGCGTAAGTCCCAAAACAGTGAGATCCAAAATCATAATTCTGAAAAAAGAACGTCTAAAAATCTAAGTTCCAAACCACAAATCTCAAGTAGAAAGTCCCAAAAGTAAGTCTCAAGCTTATAGGACCCAAAATAACGTCCCCCAAAAGCGTAAGTCCCAAAACCATAAGATCCAAAATATGAGGCTCAAAATTATAATGCTGCGAAACTAAGTTCTAAACTGCAAGTTGGAATCCGCGAAGCCCAAAAAAAGGCCCAAAATAACGTCCCCAAAGCTGAAGTCCGAAACCCAAGGGACCCAAGAGATGAGCCCAAAAATTATAATTCTTTAAAACTAAGTGGTGAACCACAAGTCTTAAGCCGCAAGACCCAAAACGGAAGTCACAGAATCATATGACCTAAGAAGAACATCCAAAATACAAGATTCTCGTCCGTAAGTCCCAAGCCGCAATGCCCTTCAAATCGTATGCCCCAGACCTCAAACTCATGGGAATAAAAAAATAAAGCCCAAAATAATGTGAAAAGCACTAAATTCGGCACCTGAAGTCCCAAACTACAAATTCCAAGTCTCAAGACCCAAAAATAAGTCCTTAACTCATAGGACCCAAAATATGAGGCCCCTCAAAAAACGTCTTCCACACCCAAAGCCCAAATTATAAAACCGTAAGACCCAAAAGTGTAATGCTAAAAAAGAACGACAAAAAAACTGAGTTCCAAACCACAAATTCGAAGTCGCAAGGCCCAAAAAAAAGGTTCGCACTGATGCAACCCAAAACGTAAGGCCCAACAAGAACGTTCCTAAGCATAAGTCCCAAAAACATAAGTCCCATAATCACTTAGATTTTTATACGGTCTTTTTTTCAGAAAATAAAGCACAAAAGAACTAAGTTCCAAAATGTAAGGCCCAAAAAATATGCTTCAGACTCATAGGAGCCAAACTAGAAGTAGCCAAATCATATGATGTAAAAAGAACGTCCCAAACACGAGAACCAAAACTGTAAGTCCCAAGCCATGGCGCCAACCGTATGTCTCAAACTACAAATCCCAAGTCTCAAGGCCCAAAAATAAATCCAAAACTTAATGGACTTGAAATAATAAGGCCCAAATTAACCCCTAAAACATTAAATTTCAAATATTGGGTCTCAAACCACAAATTCCAAGTTGCAAGACCCAAAAATAAGTCTCAAACTCACAAAACCCAAAATGTAAGACCCCAAATGAATGCTCCCCCTGAAACAGAGCGGAAGTCCCAAAACCGTAAGACCCAAAATTATGATGCTAAAAAAACGACCGAAAAAATAAGTTCCAAACCACAAGTCTAAAATGGTAAGGCCCAAAAATAAGTCCCGCACTCATACAACCCAAAATATAAGGCCCAAAAGAACTCATCCGAAGCATAAGTCCCAAAAACGTAAGTCCCATAAATACATAGACTTATTCATTCTTTTTTTATAAAATAAAGTCTGAAAGAACTAAATTCCAAAATGGAAGGCCCAAAAAAGCCCTAAACTCACAGGACTCAAAACGTAAGTCTCAAAATTATATGACACAAAAAGAACGTCCCTAATTCAATACCGCAAGTCCCAAGCTATTATGCCCAAAACAAGATCTTTAAACCTTATGTCTCAGACTACAAATCCCAAGTATCAAGGCCCAAAAGTAAGTCTCAAACGCATAGGACTTAGAATATAAGGCCCAAAATAACGTCTGAAACACCAAATTCCAAACGTAAGGACCCAAATTACAAATCCCCAGTGGAAATGTCCAAAATGATATCCCGCACCAATACGACTCAGAATCTAAGGCCCCAAAAAACGTCCCTAAGCATAAGTCCTAAAAACATAAGTCCCAAAATCATTAATCTCAAAATAATCTCGAAAACGCTAAGTTCGAAACGGTAAGACCCAAAAATAATATCGTAGAAATTAAGTTAAAAACTGTAAGTCCCAATCGACAAGTCCTGAAACCATAAGTCCTAAAATCATAAATCTCAAAATAATGTCTAAAACCCTAAGTTCTAAACGGCAAGACCCAAAAATAATATCTCAGAAATTAAGTTGAAAACCGTAAGTCCCAATCGACAAGTCCTAAAATCATAAGTCCTAAAATCATTAATCTCAAAATAATTTCTAAAATACTAAATTTCAAACGGGAAGACCCAAAAATAATGTTTCAGAAATTAAGTTGAAACCCGTAAGTCCCAATCGACAAGTCACAAAAGCATAAGTCCCAAAATCATGAAACTTAAAATAATGTCTAAAACGCTAAGTTCCAAATGGCAAGACCCAAAAATAATCTCAAAGAAATTAAGTTGAAAACCGTAAGTCCCAATCGACAAGTCCTAAAACCATAAGTCCCAAAATCATTAATCTCAAAATAATCTCTAAAACGCTAAGTTCGAAACGGCAAGACCCAAAAATAATATCGTAGAAATTAAGTTAAAAACTTTAAGTCCCAATCGACAAGTCCTGAAATCATAAGTCCCAAAATCATAAATCTCAAAATAATGTCTAAAACCCTAAGTTCCAAACGGCAAGACCCAAAAATAATATCTCAGAAATTAAGTTGAAAACCGTAAGTCCCAATCGACAAGTCCTAAAACCATAAGTCCCAAAATCATTTATCTCAAAATAATCTCTAAAACACTAAGTTCGAAACGGCAAGACCCAAAAATAATATCGCAGAAATTAAGTTAGAAACTGTAAGTCCCAATCAAGAAGACCTAAAATCATAAGTCCCAAAATCATAAATCTCAAAATAATGTCTAAAACGCTAAGTTCAAAATGGCAAGACCCAAAAATAATGTCTCAGAAATTAAGTTAAGAACCGTAAGTCCCAATCGACGAGTTTTAAAGCCACGATGCCCAAAATGGTTAAATTAAAAGGACGCTTTTTACTATATCTCAAGAACGGTTTGTGCTAGAATAAAGTTTTTTTTTCAGTTCTGTTCAGCATTGAAAAGCGAATAAATCTACCTATTATTTTTTTTAAGTTCAATTATTTCTTGATAAGTGTTATTATAAGAAGACCATGAACTATCCTGCTGCAAAAAAATAAATTTCTATACTCATTAAATCCTACTTTATCCAGAAATAAATCCACCTTCTCTTGACGAGAAATCCCATATTTATCATTAGGGACACTCATCCTTATATTTATTGCATAAATAAAGATTTATCCTTCAAACTACGAATATTTAATGCTTGCTTTATTCCTGCTCGTAGTTCACGAACGCGTTTTGCAAATACGATAAGAAGCTTTCTCTCTGTTTTTGAAAGCAGACATGAATAAATCACAATTTGAATTTAAATATTCGAAAGTACCAATAATCGTTTGTTTTTTACATAATCTTGAGAGAATCCTTCTCTAAAAAATATTTTGTATAAAATTTCTAACAAAATTATTGAATTTTTAACCCAAAAAACTATATTTCAACAAAATAGATAAATTTTTAACCTGAGAAATTAATTTTTAACTAAATTCATGAATTTTCAACCCAAAAAATGAATTTTCTACCAAAAAAAGACAAATTTTCAACAAAATAGATTACATTTTAACAAAATAGTTCAATATTCAACCAAACCGATGAATTTTCTACCGAGAAGATTAAATAAAATTAATAAATATTTAGATTTTGAGGTAAAAAATTTAATTTTCAATAAAAAGACCTACTTATCAAGCAAAATAATTTAATTTTCAAGCCTAATAAGACGAGTTTTAAAGAAAATTAGTGAATTTTCAACTAAAAAAGATAAATTTTCTAGAAAAAATGTAATACCTATATTTTCTATTGAAAAATTCATTTTTTAACACAAAAACGAACTTTCAACACAATAGTTAAATTTTCAACTAAAAAAATGAATTTATAACTAAAATGATGAATCTTTAACAGAAAAAAAAAAATTCTAACCAAATAGTTGAATTTTCAATCCAAAAGATGAATTTTCTACCAAAAAAAGTCCTACCAAAAAAGATGAGTTTTCAACGAAATTAGTGAATTTTCAACTAAAAAAAATATATTTTCTAGGGAAATGTATTAGATACAATTTCAGTTTAAAAAATTCATTTTCTACAAAAAAAACGAATTTTTAACAAAATAGATCAATTTTTAACCAAAGAAATGAATTTACAATGAAAATGATGAATCTTCAATAACAATAAAATAATTTTTAACGAAATAGTTGAATTTTCAACCAAAAAAATTAATTCTAACTAAAACGATGAATCTTTGACAAAAAAATTTATTTTTAACCAAATAATTGAATTTGCAACCCAAAAGATAAATTTTCTACAAAAAAAATCTACCCAAAAAAAAAGAGTTTTCAACGAAATTAGTGAATTTTCAACTAAAAAAGATCTATTTTCTAGAAAAAATGTATTAGATACAATTTAAGTTGAGAAAATTCATTTTCAACAAAAAAAAAAAGAATTAAAAAAAAATAGATAAATTATATATAATAATAATAAAAAATAATAATATAATAATATAATAATAAAATAATAATAATAATAAATAATAGATAAACCCCAAAAAAAAGAATTTATAACGAAAATGATGAATCTTTAACAAGAAAAAAAGACTTTTCAACCAAATATTTTCAATAATTATTTTAAATAATTTTTTAATTCAAGAAATTTTTTTTAATTAAATTTAATTTTAAATAATAATTTTCAACCAAAAAGATTGAATATCTATCAAAAAAGATAAATTTTCGATAAAAATGGAATAGTTAAATTTTTAGTTAAAAAAATTAATTTTCAATAAAAAAACTAATTTTTGAACAAAAATTGATTTTTCAACCTAAAAAAGACGAGTTTTTAACAAAATTAATGAATTTTTAACTAAAAAAGATTAATTTTCTAGAAAAAATGTGATAGCTACATTTTCATTTAAAAAAATTCATTTTCAATCAGAAAAACGAATTTTCATCAAAATAGTTCAATTTTTAATCAAAGAAATGAATTTTTAACAAAGTAGTTGCGTTTCCAACAACAACAAAATTTAACCAAATATTTGATTTTTCAACACAAAAGATGACTTTTTAACGAAATATGTAGTTAAATTTTCAAACAAAGAAATGAATTTTCAGTCAAGAAAATTAAATGTCTATCAAAAAACATAATTTTTTAAGAAAAAATGAAATAGTTGAATTTTCAGTTAAAAAAAAAATGTCAATAGAAAAACTAATTATTAACCAAAATAATTAAAATTTTAACGCAAAAAGACGAGTTTTCAACAAAATTGTTGAATGTTTAACTAAAAAAGGTCAATTTTCTAGTAAAAATATAATAGCTACATGTTCAGTTGAAAAAAATTCATTAAAAAAAATGTCTAACAAATTAGTTAAAATTTTAACCAGAGAAATGAATTTTTAAATAAAATGATAAATTTTTAAGAAAAGAAAATGATTTTTTTTTAAGCAAATAGTTGAATTTTTAACCCAAACGATGAATTTTCTACCAAAAAAATTAAATGTCTATCAAAAAAGATAAGATTTGGATAAAAAATGGAATAGTTAAATTTTTAGTAAAAAAATTAATTTTCAATAAAAAACTAATTTTCAACCAGAATAATTGAATTTTCAACCCAAAAAGAGGAGTTTTTAACGAAATAAGCCAATTTTCGACTAGAAAATATCAATTTTCCAGTAAAAATGGAATAGCTACATTTTCAGTTGAAAAAATTCATTTGCAACAAAAAAAAAACGAATTTTTCACAAAATAGACAAATTTTTAACAAATAAATAGATTTTTTACTAAATTTATGAATCTTCAACAATAAAAAAAGACAAATTTAAAAAAAAACAGATGAATATTTAACGAAATATTTAAATTTTCAACCAAACCGATGAATTTTCTACCAAGAAGATCAAATGTCTATCAAAAAAGATAATTTTTGGTAAAAAAACAATGGAGTAGTTGAATTTCCAGTTGAAAAAATTAATTTTCAATAAAAAATTAATTTTTAAACAAAAGAATTGTATTTTCAACCTAAAAAAGACGTGTTTTTTTAAAAATTTAGTGAATTTTACACTAAAAAAGATTAATTTTCTAGCAAGAATGTAATAGCCACATTTTCATTTAAAAAAATTCATTTTCAATAAGAAAAACGGATTTCCAACAAAATAGTTCAATTTTTAAACAAAGAAATTAATTTTTAACAAAATAGTTGTGTTTTAAACACAAAAGATGAATTTTTAACGAAATAGTTTAATTTTCAACGAAAGAGATTAATTTTCAACCAAGAAGATTAAATGTCTATCCAAAAAGATAAATTTGTAAAAAAGAATGGAGTAGTTGAATTTTCAGTTAAAAAAATAATTTTCAATAAAAAAACTAATTATCAACCAAACGAATTGAATTTTAACAACAAAAACAACAAAATTTGTTAACAAAATAGTTAAATTCCTAACCAAATAAATTAATTTTCAACTAAAATGATGAATCTTCAACAACAAAATGAATTTTCAACCAAATGGTTGAATTTTCATACCAAAGGATGAATTTTCTACCAAAAAAAAGACAAATTTTTAACAAAATAGATGAAGTTTTAAGTAACATGATGAATCTTCAACAAAAAAAGAAATTTTTCCAAGTATTTGAATTTTCAACCCAAAAGATAAATTTTCTACCAAAAAAAGAAATTTTTTCCACAAAATAGATAAATTTTTAACGAAATAGTTAAATTTTCAACCAAACAGATGAATTTTCTACCACAAATTTTCAAAAAGTTAATTTGATTCCAAATCATTATTCCACGCCTTTTTCAACTCAATAAGTAAGCATGTAAGTAAGTATACCATTAAGCCATTTCCCTTAAAGGGTGGGCGTGACACTACCCGATGCGGGTAGTGTTTCTAGGTGGATAGTTTCTTGTAGTAAATAACTACAAGTGTGGGCTCACCACACCCACGACGGGCCAACAGCACGCAGTATTCTCGAATGGTCACCCATCCAAGTACTAACCGCGCCCAACGCTGCTTAACTTCAGTGATCTGACGAGAACTGGGTTTTTTCAGTGTGGTATCGCCAATGTCAATAATTATCATTCCATGCCTTTTAGAACTCTAAAAATTTTTTTGTCCCAAATTATTGCCACGCCTTTTAAACTCAAAATGTGGTTTTAGTCCCAAATTATCATGCCACGCCCTTTTCAAACTCGAAAAACGTTAACCTCATCCCAAATTATCGTTTCACGCTTTTCCCAACCCGAAGAAGGTCAATTTTATCCCAGATGAACGCACTATGCCTTTTCCAACTTAATAAATAATGCTTTGATCCCCAATTATTATGCCATGCCTTTTTAAAACTCAAAAAATCGTAATTCGATCTAAAATTATCATTCCACGCATTTTCCATTTCGAAAAAACCTCAAATTTATGACAAATTACCATGCTATGCCTTTTATAAATTAAAAAATATTGCTTTCGTCCGAAATTCTCATGTCACGCCTTTTTCAAACTCAAAAAACTTTCACCATTCCACGCTTTTTCAAACTCAAAAAAGTTAGTTTGTTCCCAAATTATCATGCCATGTCTTTTATTAACTCAAAATGTGATTTCAGTCCCAAATTATTATGCGACGCCTTTTTTAACCATACCAAATTATCATTCCACGCCTTTTCCAATTCGAAAAACGTCAATTTTATCCCAGATTATCACACCATGACTTTTTCAACTGAAAAAGGTTTTTGTCCTAAATTAACATGCCAGGCCTTTTTAAACTCTAAAAAACGTCAATTTCTATGCTAGGTTATCGTGTCATGCCTTTTCCAAATTAAAAAATATTATTTTCGTCAAAAATTATCATGTCACACCATTTCCAATTTGAAAAAATATTAATTTAATCGCAAATTACTATGTCATGCCTTTTTTAAATTTGAAAACGTTGTTTTAGTCCCAAATTATCATGCCATGCCTTTTTCAACTCGGAACAACGTCAATTTTATCTTAGATTACCGTGCCGTGCCTCTTTCAAAATAAAAGAATCTTTTCGTCAAAAATTATTATGCCACGCCTTTTTCAACTCGAAAAAAATGTCAATTTTATCCTGGATTACCGTGCCGTGCCTCTACCAAATTAAAAAAATGTTGTTTTCGTCAAAAATTACCATTCCACGCATTTTTAAAACTTAAAAAAACCGTAGTTTTATTCTAAATGATCATTTCACGCCTTTTTCAATTCGAAAAAATGTTCAATCGCAAATTATCATGCCACGCCTTTTTTAAACTTAAAAAAACCGTAATTTTATCCTAAATTATCATTCCACGCCATTTCAAATTTGAAAAAATGTTAATTCAATCCCAAATTATTATGTCATACCTTTTTAAACTTAAAAATGTTGTTTTCGTTCATAATTATCATGCCACGCCTTTTTTAAACTTAAAAAAACCGTAATTTTATCCTAACTTATTATTCTACGACATTTCCAATTTGAAAAAATGTTAATTCAATCACAAATTATTATGCCTTGCCTTTTTTGAACTTAAAAATGTTGTTTTAGTCCCAAATCATCATGCCACGCCTTTTTCAACTCGAAAAAACGTCAATTTTATCGTAGATTACCGTGCTGTGCCTCTTCCAAATTGAAAAAATGTTGTTTTCGTCCAAAATTATCATGCCACGCCTTTTTTACACTTAAAAACCGTAATTTTATACTAAATTATCATTGCACGCCTTCTTTAATTCGAAAAAATGTTCAATCGCAAATTATCATGCCATGCCTTTTTCAAACTCAAAATGTGGACCTAGTCCAAAATTATCATGCCTCGCCTTTTTTAAACTTAAAAAAACCGTAATATTACCCTAAATTATCATTCCACGTCTTTTTCAATTTAAAAAATGTTAATTCAATCGAAAATTATTATGTCATGCCTGTTCAAACTCATAAATGTGGTTTTAGTCCCAAATGATCATGCCACGACTTTCTGATACTCAAAAAACCGTCATTTTATCCCTGGTTATCATGCCACGCCTTTTACAACTCAAAAAACGTTAATTTGTTCTTAAATTATCATGCCACGCCTTTTTCAAACTTAAAAAACCGTAGTTTTATTCTAAATTATCATTTCACGCCTTTTTCAATTCGAAAAAATGTTCAATCGCAAATTATTATGCCATGCCTTTTTTAAACTCAAAAATGTTGTTTCAGTCCCAAATTATCATGGCATGCCTTTTTTAAACTCAAAAAAACCTAATTTCATCCCAAATTATCATGCCACGTCTTTTTGAACTCAAAAAACGTTAATTTGTTCCCAAATTATCATGCCATGCTTTTTTCAAACTCAAAATGTGAGCCTCATCAAAAATTATCATGCCACGCCTTTTTAAACTTAAAAAGCCGTAATGGTATCCGAAATTAACATTTCCCGCCTTTTCCAATCCACGCCTTTTTTAAAGTTAAAATCCCGTAATTTTATTCTAAATTATCATTCCACGCCTTTTGCAATCCAAAAAACGTTAATTCAATCGAAAATTATTATGCCATGCCTTTTTAATCTCAAAAATGTTGTTTCAGTCCCAAATGATCATGCCACGCATTCTCGAACTGAAAAACGTTAATTTGTTCCCAAATTATTGTGCCATGCCTTTTTCAAACTCAAAATGTGGACCTAGTACCAAATTATCAGGCCACGCCTTTTCCAACTCAAAAAACGTTAATTTATTCCGAAATTATTATGCCATGCCCTTTTCAAACTCAACATGTGGACCTAGGCCAAAATTATCAGGCCGCGCCATTTTTAAACTAAAAAAAAAAACTTCGAAAAAATGTTAATTCGATTGAAGATTATCATGCCATGCCTTTTTCAAACTCAAAATTTAGACTTAGTCCCAAATTATCATGCCACGCCTTTTTTCAACTTAAAAAGCCGTAATGGTATCCGAAATGATCACTCCACGCCTTTTCCAATCCACGCCTTTTTTAAACTTAAAAAACCCGTCATTTTATCCCAAATTATCATGCCACGCCTTTTACCACTAAAAAAAAGTTAATTTGTTCTTAAATTATTATGCCATGCCTTTTTCAAACTCAACATGGGGACCTAGTCCAAAATTATCATGCCACGCCTTTTTTACACTTAAAAACCGGAATGGTATCCAAAATTATCATTCCACGCCTTTTTCAATTCAAAAAAATGTTATTTCAATCGAAAATTATTATGTCATGCCTTTTTAAACTCAAAAATGATGTTTCAGTCCCAAATGATCATGCCACGCCTTTTTGAACTCAAAAAACGTTAATTTCTTCCCAAATTATCGTGCCATGCCTTTTTTAAACTTAAAATGTAGACCTTGTACCAAATTATCAGGCCACGCCTTTTTAAACTGAAAAAACCGTAATTTTATCTTAAATGATCATTCCACGCCTTTTTCAATTCGAAAAAATGTCGATTCAATTGAAAATTATTATGCCATACCTTTTTAAACTCAAAAATGTTATTTCAGCCCCAAATGATCATGCCACGACTTTTTGATACCCAAAAACCCGTATATTTATCCCAAATTATCATGCAATGTCTTTTTCAAACTCAAAATGTGGGCCTAGTCCCAAATTATCATGCCACGCCTTTTTAAACCTAAAAAACCATAATGGTATAATGTCTTTCTCAAATCAAGAAAAAGTTGTTTTTGTCTCAAATTATCATGCCACGCCTTTTTAAATTAAAAAAAAAATTTTATCTCAAATTATTATTCCATAACTTTTGCAACTCAAGAAATGTAGTTTTCGCTTCAAATTATAGTGCCATGTCTTTTTTGAATTAAAAAAAGTAATTTCATCCCAAATTATCATTTCACGCCTTTTCCAATTCATAAAAGTGAATTTTATCCCAAATTATCATGCCATGCCTTTTCAACTTGCAAAAACGTTAAATTTATCCTAGATTATCATCTCATGCCTTTCCCAAATGAAAAAAGGTGTTTTTGTCCCAAATTATCATGCCACGCCTTTTTGAATTGAAAAACCATAATTGCATCCCAAACTATAATTTCACGCCTTTTCCAATTAAAAAATGTCAATTTTGTCCCAGATTATAGTACATTATTTCTTCCAACTCAAAAAAAATTGTTGTTTTCAACCCAAATTATCATGCTA
>CAKNYM010045497.1:32837-48514 GCA_932195095.1 Andricus curvator | reverse complement strand
AATATTAATTTCATCCTAAATTATTATTCTATGCCTTTTCCAACTCGCCTTTTTAAAACTCAAGAAATGTTAATTTGATCCTAAATGCCTTTTCCAACTCAAATAATGTTGTTTTCGTCTCAAATTATCATGCGACGCCTTTTTCAACTGAAAAAAGGATGTTAACGTCCTTCATCATCATGCCACGCCTTTTTAAACTCAAAAAACTTTATCTTCATACCAAATTATCATTCTATGCCTTTTCAAAAATATCGGTTTTATTCCAAATTATCATTCCACGCATTTTTCAACTCAAAAAAGGATGTTTACGTCCTTCATCATCATGCCACGCATTTTTAAAACTGAAGAAATGTTGATTTGATCCTAAATTATTATTCTATGCCTTTTCCAACTCGAAAAATGTTGCTTTCGTCTCAAATTATCATGACACGCCTTTTTGGACTCAAAAAAGATGTTCACGTCCTTCATCATCATGCCACGCCTTTTTAAAACTCAAGAAATATTAATTTCATCCTAAATTATTATTCTATGCCTTTTCCAACTCGAAAAATGTTGTTTTCGTCTCCAATTATCATGCCACGCCTTTTTAAAACTCAAAGAACGTGAATTTTATCCCAAATTATTATACCATACCTTTCTAACTCAAAAAATGTTACTTTGTTCCAAGTTATCATGCCACGCCTTTTTAAACTAAAAAAACTTTATCTTCATACCAAATTATCATTCTATGCCTTTTCAAAAATATCGATTTTATTCCAAATTATTATGCCATGCCTTTTTAACTCAAAAAAGGATGTTTACGTTCTTCATCATCATGCCACGCCTTTTTAAAACTCGAGAGATATTAATTTCATCCTAAATTATTATCCTATGCCTTTTCCAACTCGAAAAATGTTGTTTTCGTCTCAAATTATCATGCCACGCCTTTTTCAACTCAAAAAAGGATGTTTACGTCCTTTTTCATCATGCCACGCCTTTTTAAAACTCAAGAAATGTTAATTTCATCCCAAAAAACATCATTTTTATCCCAAATCATCATTCCACGCTTTTTCAAACTCAAAAAACGTTAGTTTGTTCCCAAATTATCATGCCATGCCTTTTTTAAACTCAAAATATGATTTCAGTCCCCAATTATTATGCGACGCCTTTTCTAATTATATCAAATTATCATTCCACGCCTTTTCCAATCCGAAAAATGTCAATTTTATCCCAGATTATCACAGCATGGCTTTCGAAACTGAAAAATGATGTTTTCGTCCTAAATTAACATGCCACCCCATTTCCAATTTGAAAAAATGTTAATTCAATCCCACATTATTATGCCATGCCTTTTTTAAACTCAAACATGTTGTTTTAATCCCAAATAATTATCTCAGGACTTTTTTAAACTCAAAAAACGTCATTTTATCTCAAATTATCATGCCACGCCTTTTCCAACTCAAAAAACGTTAATTTATTCCTAAATTATCATGCCATGCCCTTTTCAAACTGAGGAAAACGTCAATTTCATCCGAAATTATCATGCCACGCCTTTTTGAAACTCGAAAAACGTGAACTTGATCCCAAACTCGAAAAAGGTCAATTTTATCCCAGATGAACACACCATGCCTTTTCCAACTAAATGAATAATGCTTTCATCCCCAATTATCATACCATGCCTTTTTAAAATTAAAGAAAGCCTCAATTTTATCACAAATTATCATGCTGAGCCTTTTCCAACTAAAAAAAAACATCAATTTTATCCCAGATCATCATTCAACGCTTTTTCAAATTCAAAAAACGTTACTTTGTTCCCAAATTATTATGCCATGCCTTTTTTAAAATTGAAAATGTTGTTTTAGTCTCAAATTATCATGCCACGCCTTTTTCAACTCCCAAAAACGTCAATTTCATCCTAGATTACCGTGCCGTGCCTCTTCCACGTTGAAAAATGTTGTTTTCGTCCAAAATTATCATGCCATGCCTTTTTCAAACTCAAAATGTGGACCTAGTCCCAAATTATCATGCCACGCCTTTTCTAAACCTCAAAAACCGTAACGGTATCCGATATTATCATTTCACGCCTTTTCCAATCCAGAAAACGTCAATTTTGTACCAGATTATAATACATTATATTTTCCAATAAAAAAAAATGTTGTTTTCAACCCAAATTATCAAGCCACGCCTTTTCCCATTTAAAAAGCGTCAATTTTTTCCTAAATTATGATGCCATACCCTGTTCAAACTCAGCATGTGGACCTAGTCCAAAATTATCATGCCACGCCTTTTTCAACTCTAAAAAACGTCAAATTTATCCTAGATTATCATGCCGTGCTTTTCCAAAATTAAAAAAAAAAGTTGTTATCGTCCCAAATTATCATTCCACGCCTTTTTGAATTGAAAAAAGTAATTTTATCTGAAATTATCATTCTGCGCCTTTTCCAATTCACGAAAACATCAATTTTATCCCAAATTATCATGCAATGCCTTTTTCAACTCAAAAATGTCTATCTTATCCAAAATGATAATTCTACACCTTTTCCAACTGAATAAATAATGCTTTCATCCCCAATTATCATACCATGCCTTTAAAACAAAAAGAAACGTAAATGTTATCACAAATTATCATGCTGAGCCTTTACCAACTAAAAAACATCAATTTTATCCCAAATCATCATTCCACGCTTTTTTAAACTAAAAAAACCGTAAATTTATTCTAAATTATCATTCCACGCCTTTTTCAATTCGAAAAAAATGTTCAATCGCAAATTATTATGCCATGCCTTTTTTAAACTCAAACATTTTGTTTCAATCCCAAATGACCATGTCACGACTTTTTTAAACTGAAAAAAACCATAATTTTATCTCAATTTATCATGCCATGCCTTTTCCAACTCAAAAAACGTTAATTTGTTCCTAAATTATGATGCCATGCCCTTTTCAAACTCAACATGTGGATCTAGTCCAAAATTATCATGCCACGCCTTTTTAAACTTGAAAAAAAAACCGTCATTTTATCGTAAATTATCATTCCATACCTTTTTTAATTCGAAAAAATGTTAATTCGATCGAAAATTATTATGCCATGCCTTTTTAAACTCAAAAATGTTGTTTTAGTCTCAAATGATCATGCCACGTCTTTTTTAAACTAAAAAAACCGTAATTTTATCCATATTAGCATGCCACTCCTTTTCGAACTCAAAAAACGTTAATTTGTTTTCAAATTATCATGCCATGCCTTTTTAAAAATCAAGATGTGGACCTAGTCCAAAATTATCATGCCACGCCTTTTTAAACCTAAAAAACCGTAATGATATCCGATATTATCATTTCACGCCTTTTCCAATCCAAAAAACGTCAATTTTGTCCCAGATTATAATACATTATCTTTTCCAACTCAAAAAAATGTTGTTTTCAACCCAAATTATCATGCCACGCTTTTTCAAACTCAAAAAGCGTCAATTTTTTCCTAAATTATGATTCCATGCCCTTTTCAAACTCAACATGTGGACCTAGTCCCAAATTATCATGCCACGCATTTTTCAACTGAAAAAAACGTCAATTTTATCCTATAGTATCATGCTATGCCTTTTCCAACTCAAAAAATGTTATTTTGTTTCAAGTTATCATGCCACGCATTCTACAAACTCAAAAAAACGGTAAGTTTATACCAAATTATCACGCTATGCCTTTTTCAACTTAAAAATGTAGTTCTCGTCCGAAATAATCATGCCACGGCTTTTCAACTTGCAAAAACGTCAAATTTATCCCAGATTATCATGCCATGCTTTTTCAAAATTAAAAAAAAAATTGTTATCGTCCCAAATAATCATTCCACGCCTTTTTGAATTTAAAAAAGTAATTTTATCTCAAATAATCATTCTACGCCTTTTCCAATTCAAAAAACCGTCGATTTCATCCCAAACTATCATGCAATGCCTTTTTCAACTCAAAAATGTCTATCTTATCCAAAATGATAATTCTATGCCTTTTCCAACTGAATGAATAATGCTTTCATCCCCAATTATCATACCATGCCTTTAAAAAAAACGTCAATTTTATCACAAATTATCATGCTGAGCCTTTTCCGACTAAAAAAAACATCAATTTTATCCCAAATCATCATTCCACGCTTTTTTAAACTAAAAAAACCGTAATTTCATTCTAAATTATCATTCCATACCTTTTTTAAATCGAAAAAAATTTTCAATCGCAAATTATTATGCCATGCCTTTTTTAAACTCAAACAGTTTGTTTTAATCCTAAATGACCATGTCACGACTTTTTTAAACTGAAAAAACCATAATTTTATCTCAATTTATCATGCCATGCCTTTTCCAAGTCAAAAAACGTTAATTCGATCGAAAATTATTATGCCATGCCTTTTTAAACTCAAAAATGTTGTTTTAGTCCCAAATGATCATTCGACGACTTTTTGATATTCAAAAAACCGTAATTTTTTCCCAAATTATCATGCCAGGCCTTTTCGAACTCAAAAAACGTTAATTTGTTTTCAAGTTATCATGCCACGCCTTTTTTGAACCTAAAAACCGTAATGACATCCGATATTATCATTTCACGCCTTTTCCAATCCAAAAAACGTCAATCAAAAAACCGTAATTTTATCTCAAGTTATCATGCCACGCCTTTTCCAATTCAAAAAACGTTAATTTATTCCTAAATTATCATGCTATGCCCTTTTATCCCAAATTATCATGCCATGCCTTTTGCAATTTGGAAAGGATCATGGATTTTGAATTTCAAACCCGAAAATGCTTATCTTATCAATTTTCAACATTATCTTTTCCAACTCAAAAAAATGTTGTTTTCAACCCAAATTATCATGTCACGCCTTTTCCAATTCAAAAAACGTCAATTTTTTCCTAAATTATGATGCCATGCCCTTTTCAAACTCAACATGTGGACCTAGTCCAAAATTATCATGCCACGCCTTTTTCAACTCTAAAAAACGTCAATTTTATTCTAGATTATCATGATATGCATTTTCCAACTCAAAATGCAGTTTTCGTCCCAAATAATCATTCCACGCCTTTTCCAATTCAAAAAAAGTCAATTTCATCCCAAATTATCATGCAATGCCTTTTTCAACTCAAAAATGTCTATCTTATCCAAAATGATAATTCTACGCCTTTTCCAAATGAATAAATAATGCTTTTATCCCCAATTATCATACCATGCCTTTAAAAAAAAACGTCAATTTTATCACAAATTATCATGCTGAGCCTTTTCCAACTAAGAAAACATCAATTTTATCCCAAATCATCATGCCATGCCTTTTCCAACTCAAAAAACGTTAATTTGTTCCGAAATTATGATGCCATGCCCTTTGCAAACTCAACATGTGGACCTAGTCCAAAATTATCATGCCACGCCATTTTTAAACTTTAAAAAAACCGTAATTTTATCGTAAATTATCATTCCACACCTTTTTTAATTCGAAAAAATGTTAATTCGATCGAAAATTATTATGCCATGCCTTTTTAAACTAAAAGATGTTATTTTAGTCCCAAATGATCATTCCACGACTTTCTAATACTCAAAAAACCGTAATTTTATCCCAAATTGTCATGTCACGCCTTTTCAAACTCAAAAAATGTTGATTTGTTTTCAAATTATCATGCCATGCCTTTTTCAAAATCAAGATGTGGACCTAGTCCTAAATTATCATGCCACGCCTTTTTTAAACCTAAAAACCGTAATGATATCCGACATTATCATTTCACGCCTTTTCCAATCCAAAAAACGTCAACTTTGTCCCGCAGATGATAATACATTATCTTTTCCAACTAAAAAAAATCTTATTTCAACCCAAATTATCATTCCACGCCTTTTTGAATTTAAAAAAGTATTTTTATTAAAAAAAATAATTCTACGCCTTTTCCAATTCAAAAAAACGTCAATTTCATCCCAAGTCATCATGCAATGCCTTTTTCAACTCAAAAAAGTCCATGCCATCCAAAATGACAATTCTACGCCTTTTCCAACCCAAAAAAACATCCATTTCTTACCAAATGACGAAGTGAAGTGTTGGAAGGTAAGTTAAAACTGGGTAGCCATCTAACTGTAAGTAAATAAGAAACTCAATTGTTCGCCAATATTTATAGGAAGTTTTTAAACGATCTGAGTCATTCACGAGAAGATCTTCAGTTTGAACCTCGAGATTGGCATCACGATTTCTGTGGTCCTACAGGCTCACCCGCCGAGTTTTAAATAACTGATCGCCAATCGGGACGAATTGTGGCTGTAGAATCTTTTTACACTCGAGGATGACTTTGCTCTGCCATGCCGCGCCGCAATGCGTCAATGTTTAAGACGACAGCACACTCATCAGAATCAAGTCGACTTCTCATTGCGAATGTGAAGATGATTCAATGGTGTTATTTTCTTTATTCTCCTTCCGCAAGTGGAAAGAGGTCCCTTCACTCCTTAGTCCTTACATAAAGGCTGTAAGCAGAAACACGTGCTTTCATTTGAAGATGAGTGAGGAAAAAAAAATTTGATAAAGGCAGGGTGTTGGACGCTGCTCCTTTGGAGAGGTAAATTAAGAGAAGGAACCGCTGCAATTTCATCCGAAATTATCATGCCATGCTTACTCCAACTCAAAAATGTCCATTTCACTCGAAGAAAGTCAATTTCATTTCAGATTATGGTGCCATGCCTTTTATGAATCAAAAAACGTCCATTTCATTCAAAATCAATGTGCCACGCCTTTTCCTATTCGAAGAAACGTCAATTTTATCCGAAATTATCATGCCATGTCTTTTCCAACTCAAAAAGTCTTTATTTCATTCTAAATAATCGTGCCACGCCTTTTCAAATTTGAAAAAAGTCCTTTTAATTTCAAATTATCGTGCCATGCCTTTTCCAACTCGAAGAAACGTCAATTTTATCCCAAATTATCATGTCATGTCTTTTCCAACTCAAAAAGTCTTTCTTTCATTCAAAATAATCGTGCCACGTCTTTTCAAATTTGAAAAAAATCTTTTATATTTCAAATTATCGTGCCATGCCTTTTCCAAATCAGTAATCATCCATCTCATTCCAAATTATTATTTCACGCCTTTTCCAATTTGAAGAAACGACAATTTTATCCCAAATTATTGTGCTGCGCCTTTTCTAACTAAAAAAATGTTAATTTTATCGTGCCGTACCTTTTACAAACGCAATTTTATGCCAAATTATTATGCCACGCCTTTCCCAACTAAAAAAATCGATTTTATTTCAAATTATCGTGCCATGCCTACTCCAACTCAAAAAACGTCCATTTCACTCAAAGAAAGTCAATTTCATTTCAGACTATCATGCCATGCCTTTTCTCAATCAAAAAACGACCATTACATTCAAAATAAATATGCCACGCCTTTTTCAATTCGAAGAAACGTCAATTTTATCCCAAATTATCATGCCATGTCTTTTTCAACTAAAAAAGTGTTTATTTCGTTCTAAATGATCGTGCCACGCCTTTTCAAGTTTGAAAAAAGTCCTCTTCATTTCAAATTATCGTGCCATGCCTTTTCTAACTCAAGAAACTTCGATTTAATTCAAAACTAGTAGTCTTGCGCGCGCCAAGGCGCGCGCCTACTAATTTTTTTTTTAAAAAGAATAAACCAAATACTTATTTTTTCTATGTTATTTATATTTAATTAATTTTACAAAATATTCGCAACAAATAATTAGAAGGCACTACAGGATGATGTACGTAGCCTTCAATAAGGAGCTCCTTTTCATATTTTTTCCCTGTTGAAGCTAAAGGAGTAATGGATTTCTCATAATTTATTTGTAGGTAAATTCTGCCACCGTTATCATCTTGAAAAAATTGTGAATATAATTCAATTTATTATAATCGGCTCTTAAATTTGTTTAACATTTAACTTATTTGTAAATTATATTGGCGTAATACATTTTTTATTTTATAAATTAAAAGAAATGTTATTTATAAAATAAATTGTGAATTATTCGTTTTAACATGTATATGAGCACATAAATTTCAAATTGACAAATACTGCGAATAATATTAATTTTCATTATTATATAAGCTTTACAAAGTTTAAAAAAATGAATGATACATAGAATAGTGGCAGTAATTACCAATCTTTCAGTTTTCAAGAAATATGATAACAAATTTTTAAATAGTCTATTTGCTCCGCAATTATTGCTGTGTATACTCCATAGTAATCCATTCGCCACTAATATTTTATTATGCATTGAGAGATGCGGTGAATTTTTTTCATGAAAAATTAATTTTCTAATTTTTATCGTAAACGATGCACGTTATTACGAAAAAGTAAAATGTATTTTAGTATAACTTTTTTATACATGAACATTTTTGTGTGCCTAATTTATTTAAGAATAGTGACCTATTCAACCCGAAAAAAGCAGAGAAATTGCCCTACAAAAAACGTCGGATTGAAAATTATTCGAAAGTATTGTATTTTGAATGCGAAGTTGTCTAAAAGCAGATGTCCAGAGAATATCTCGGGAGTGCGCAGCAATAATTTTTAATTCGACGTTTTTTTGCAGCAAGACTCATTTCTAATCCAAAAAGTGACTTAAAGTAAATATGTGCATCAATAGTGTGACTGATGTTCTTTTGGATTTGAAAGCATTTCGAAAAATTCATAAAACTTCAAAGAATTAAAGTTAAAATTTAAAACATGGAAATAAATTGGAAAAAATTTAAAACTCCAAAAAATGTTATTGATTTTAGTAATTTTAAAATGATTTTGGAAAAATACAAGGGAATTCAAAAGAATTTTATTGAATGTTGAAGAATTCAAAATAAGTTTAAAACACTTCAAGACGAATTAAACACAAACTGAAAAAAAATATCCATTGAATAGAATAGAATTATTGATTTAATTCAAAAGAATTCAGGTAAATTAACAAAATTCGAAAGACATAATAAAATAATTCTGAATCAATGAGTAACAATTCAGGGTGAATTAAAATTAATTGCAAAACATATTTGAAAATCTTCACAAATCTGTGAAAACCTAAAAAAACCCCTCACTTCTTGTGAATGAATTTCTTAAAGTACAGTGAAATATTATAAAATCCCGTGAAATTATATGAAATTTTAAAGTACTTTCTTGAATCCTGGAAAATTTTTGAAAATACCTTGGGAGCTTTTAAAATCCATTAAAATCATTGAAATCTTCGGATATCTCATAAAATTCATTTAAATATTCTAAAATATATTGAAACCTCGCAAGTCCTATGAAATAGTTTCATATACTCCAAAGTTGTAAACAAATTCTTTGAACTCTCAGAAAAATTTGTTCATTCCTCTTAAAGTCATTCAAAGCCTTTAAAATTCCCTGAAAAATTAATAATATCTTGAAAGTGCATTAAAGTCTTTAGAAATACTTTATAATATTTTAAATCATTGCAAATCCTATTAGGTTACCGAAATAAATTCAAAATTGCTTGAAATCTTTTGATATACACTAAAACCTGGCATAGGTCCTATTAAATCGATCTATATTTTCGAAATTTTAGAAAAATCTTCGATACAATACCCCATGCAAATTTGGTCAAATCTCTTGAAAATGCTTTAGAATCTTTTTAAATACTCTAAAATATTTCAAATCCTCTGAAACCAATTGAACATTCCTTAGAATCTTTTGAAATACTGTTAAAGTTATCAAATCCTTTCAAACCTTTGGAAATCAATTGAAACATTTTAAAGCTCTTGAAAATGCTTTAGATCTTCTAAAATACCATAAAATAATTCAAATCCTATGAGTAAAATTAAATTACTGAAATCAATTCAAAAATTCATAGGATCTTTCAAAATACCCTAAGATATTTAAAATCCTTCACAATATTTTAGAACTCCTTGAAATTTTGTTAACTCTTCAAAATCCCTTGCAATCTTTAAAAGCACCATAAATTATTTCCAATCCGTTGAAACTCTTTCAAATTATTGAAATCCTTTGAATCTTTAAAAATCACTTGAAACTTTTTAAAGCTTACGAAAATGTCTTGAAATCTTTTAAAATACTGTTAAAGTTCTCAAATCCTTTACCATTTTTTGAAATTCCTCAAAATTATTGAAATCTCTTGGAAATGCTTTGGAGTCTGTTAAAATATCCTAAAATATTTCTACCCCTTTAAAATCTGTTGGCATTCATTGAAATTATTGACATCTCTTTCAAATGCTTTGGATTCTTTTCAAGTGCCCTCAAATATTCCCAGTCTTTTAAAATTCCTTCAAATTATCAAAATAAATCAAAAATTCCAAGGAATCTTTTAAATTACTCTAGAATATTTCATAATCCTCTGAAATCAATTAAAGCACTGAAATCAAATGAAAAATCCTTGGAATCTTCAAGAAACCTCTAAAAGTTTCCAAATTCTTTATATATTTTTGAAATTCCTTCAAATTGTTGAAATCTCTTGGAAATACCTTGGATTCTTTTGAAATACCCTAAAATATTCCCAATCTTGAAAAATTCCTTAAAAAATCCTTTTGAATCAATTAAATTACTAAAATCAGTTGAAAATTCCTTGAAATCTGTTAAAATATCCTAAAATATTTCAAACCCTTTAAAATCTGTTGGCATTCATTGAAATTATTGACATCTCTTTCAAATGCTTTGGATTCTTTTCAAATGCCCGAAAATATTCCCAGTCTTTTTTTTAAATTCCTTTAAATTATCAAAATAAATAAAAAATTCTTCGGAATCTACTGAAATTGTTTGAAATATTTTCCCACAATATATCAGTTTTAAATCTTTTAGAATCAATTGCAATTTTTTAAATCCTCTGAAATCCTATTAAGTTAGTGAAATCAATTAAAAATTCTTTAAAATATTTTATAATACGTCAAAATATTCAAAATTCTTTGAAATCTTTTGAAATTACTTGCAATTGTTTGAAGATCTTGAAAATTCCTTGGATAAAAAAAAATACCTTATAGTCTTTGAACTTCTTTGAAATCCCTTCAAATTATCAAAATCAATTTCTTAAAGTATCGTGTTTTTTTTTTAATAGGAGTGCTTATTGAGAGCATACAAAATTTTAATTTGAACATCTTCTTAAATTATAAAATTTTTGATCTGTAGACATACACAGATCTCTGATATACTTCTATTCAAACCGAAAAAAAAAAAAATTATTCGAATGTGTCACTATAAGGAAATGGAGATTTCAATCCTATAGGGAAAATAGAACCAAAACGTACACGAGTTTCACAAATGATATTTAATATGATAAATATAATTAAACCATGATAGAAATCACAGTTACAGAGCGTAAAAATGATTAATTTGAAAATTTCTTGTTTGCGTAAACAGTTTAAAAACAGACTACCATCACAATTGAGGTTATGGTTCATTACTTCTTTTACAGACTTTACCGTGCAACGGTTGGCAACACTGAGCCGCGCATTACCAAATACGAAAAAACACGTGACGTATTATAATCGAACTCGAACTAATTGATCCCGAAAAGACCACCTTGACATGCGCATGCTTCGATAGAATGGCGCTTATTGGTTCTAGTTCGCGTCCTCATTGGGAATTCAAACACGGGCGCGTACTACAGCCAATCAACTATATTACAATTCAAACATACGCAGATAAAGGCGACTCAGTTAGCATCACTGATTTTAAATGCAGTACCACACACAAAAACACACTCCAGTGTATATGAGTATATATATATATTATTATTATATATATATATTATATATATATACTGAGTATATGAGTGTATATGAGCGGCCTACAGCAAGCAAACGTTACCACCGTGTTACTCTCGAAAATCGTCAGAATCGAAAACGACAATATCGTTTAGAGATTTTATATTAAGGATTATTGCGCTACGCCTTTTTAACTCGGAGAAAGTCACTTTCAGTTCCGATAATCGTGCCATGTCTTTTTTAAATACAAAAACGTCCTTTTTATTTAAAATAAATATGCCACGTCTTTTCCAATTCGAAGAAAAGTCAATTTTATCCCAAATTATCATGCCATGTCTTTTCCAACTTAAAAAGTGTTTATTTCGTTCTAAATGATCGTGCCATGCATTTTCTAAATAAAAAAACGTCCATTTTATTTAAAATAAATATGCTATGCCTTTTCCAATTTAAGGAAACGTTAATTTTCTCCCAAATTATCATGCCATGTCTTTTCCAACTCAAAAAGTGTTTATTTCGTTCTAACTGATCGTGCCACGCCTATTAAAATTTGAAAAAAGTCTTTTTCATTTCAGATTATCGTGCCATACCTTTTTTAGCTCAAGAAACTTCGATTTGATTCAAAAATATCGTGCCACGCCTTTTTGAACTCGGAGAAAGTCAATTTCATTTCAGATTATTGTGCCATGCCTTTCCTAAATCAAAAAACCTCCATTTCATTCAAGATCAATATGCCACGTCTTTTCCAATTCGAAGAAAAGTCAATTTTATCCTAAATTATCATGCCATGTCTTTTCCAACTCAAAAATGGTTGATTTCATTCTAAATGATCATGTCACGCATTTTCAAATTTGAAAAAAGTCCTTTCCATTTCAAGTGATCGTGCCACGCCTTTTTCAACTCGGAGAATATCAATTTCATTTCAAATTATCGTGCCATGCCTTTTCCTAAATGAAAAACGTCCATTTCATTTCAAATTATTATGCCACGCCTTTTCCAATTCGAAGAAACGTCAATTTCATCCAAAATTATCATGTCATGTCTTTTCCAACTCAAAAAGTGTTTATTTCATTCTAAATAATCGCGCCACGTGTTTTTATATTTGTAAAAAGTCCTTTTCATTTCAAATTATCGTGCCATACCTTTTCTAGCTCAAGAAACTTTGATTAAATTCAAAATTATTGTGGTACGCCTTTTTAATTCGGAGAAAGTCACTTTCAGTTCAGATTATCGTGCCATGCCTTTTCTAAATCAAAAAACGTCCATTTCGTTCAAAATCAATATGCCACGCCTTTTCCAATTCAAAGAAACGTCCATTTTATCCCAAATTATCATACCATGTCTTTTCCAACTCAAAAAGTGTTTATTTCATTCTAAATGATCGGGCCACGCCATTTCAAATGTAAAAAAGTTCTTTTCATTTCAAATTATCGTTCCATGTCTTTTCTAACTCAAGCAACTTTGATTTAATTCAAAATTATCGTGCCACGCCTTTTTGAACTCGGAGAAAGTCAATTTCATTTCAGATATCGTGCCATGCCTTTTCCTAAATGAAAAAACGTCCATTCCATTCCAAATTATTATGCCACGCCTTTTCCATTAAAAAAAAGTCAATTTTATCCCAAATTATCATGCCATGTATTTTCCAACTCAAAAAGTGTTTATTAAATTCGAAATGGTCGTGCCACGCCTTTTCAAGTTTAAAAAAAGTCCTTTTCATTTCAAATTATCGTGCCATGCTATTTATAACTCAAGAAACTTGGATTTAATTCAAAATTATCGTGCCACGCCTTTTTGAACTCGGAGAAAGTCAATTTGATTTAAGGTTATCGTGCCATACCTTTTTTAAATAAAAAAAGTCCATTTTATTCAAAATCAATATGCCACGCCTTTTCCAATTTAAAGAAACGTCAATTTTATCCCAAATTATCATGTGATGTCTTTTTCAACTCAAAAATTGTTTATTTCATTCTAAATAATCGTGGCACGTCTTTTCAAGTTTGAAAAATGTCCTTTTCATTTCAAATTATCGTGCCATGCCTTTTCTAGCTCAAGAAACTTTGATTTAATTCAAAATTATTGTGGTACGCCTTTTTAACTCGTAGAAAGTCACTTTCAGTTCAGATTATCGTGTTATGCCTTTTCTAAATCAAAAAACGTCCATTTAATTCAAAATCAATATGCCACGCCTTTTCAAATTTGAAAAAAGTCCTTTATATTTCAAATTATCGTGCCATGCCTTTCCTAACTTAAGAAACTTCGGTTTAATTCAAAATTACCGTGCCACGCCTTTTTGAACTCGGAGAAATTCAATTTCATTTAATATCATCGTGCCATGCCTTTTTCTAAATAAAAAAACGTCCATTTCATTTTAAATTATTATGCCACGCCTTTTCCAATTCGAAGAAACGACAATTTTATCCCAAATTATTGTGCTGCGCCTTTTCTAACTGAAAAAACGTTAATTTGATCGTGCAGTGCCTTTTACAGACAAAAAATGCTCATTTCATTAAGATGATCAAGCCACGCCTTCATCAAATCGAAAAAGACAGTTTCATCACAAATTGTCGTGCCATGCCTTTTCCAACTCAAAAACGTCAATTTTATTCGAAAGTATCGTGCTAAGTCTTTTCCAACTAAAAAACGTCAATTGCGTCCCAAATAATTATTCCCCGCTTTGCTTAACACGAAGTCCTTTTCATTTCAAATTATCGTGCCATGCCTTTTTAAACTCGGAAAATGTCTATTTCATTCTCTTTTCTTTTTCTTTATTCTCCTTCCGCAAGTGGAAAGAGGTTCATTCACTCCTTAGTCCTTACATAAAGGCAATAAGTAGAAACACGTGCTTTTATCTGAAGATGAGAGGAAAAAAAGTAATTTAAAAAAGGCAGGCTCCTTTGGAGAGGCAGATTAATGTAATAAAAATATCCGCTGCATGGCGCCCGAATTGGCTGCAATAAGGAAATGAGTTCCATACATACTAAGGTATCCAAAATCCAGTTTGAGCTCGAAATTACAGCAGGGTGAATGTCCTCGAAGGAAGTTATTTAAGAGAAAGATAATTTTATTCCACTCGAAATCTGAATTAGTAGGAAACTATTAATCTTATAAATTTTTTGACATCCTAAAAAATTGCCTTCATTTATGAATTCAAAAATATTTCAATTTTAATTTTAAATACTTCAAATTCAGAAGAGTTTCTCCATATGAGCAGGAATCATTCCTGTGCTATAAAGAACATACTGCAAGCATTTATTGCTAGGAGAATAGAAAATACGCAATGAAGTAGCAAAAAATCGAAGGAAAGACGATAAGTCGATGTATTCTCGATACAGGCTTTCGTCAAGAGTGACGTCAACGTAATAATTCTTCCACTTCTTCCACGGGTTTTACTGAAACCGAGTAATACGAGATCTTGGAAGGTCGAGCTTCGCACTTGAGTTCTTTGCACCTGATCGCGTACCTGGTAAATCGTCACGGAACTCGTTTCAACGACAATTTATATAGCGACATTCCCGGCCCTCTTGTATTTATAAAAACGGATGGATGATTCCAGAAGTTAAGGAATTATCGTATCTTAGGGCACCTTCTGAACAAGTACTCTCCTTAAATCATCCATTCTTTCATTCTTCCTCATTCGCTCCTCTAGCCTCTTTCAACTTCTTCCATTCCTCCACCCGATTCATCCTCCACTAGAATCTTTACCACATTCTCTTCCCTCCTTCCTCTATCCTCCATTTCTTTGCTACATCCTTTCCCTACATGCTCCCATGTTTCCTCTTTCCCTTACCTCGTTTCCCAATCTCTTTCATCCACTACTCATTCAATCCGTCCTTGCATAGAATCTTTACCACATTCTTTTGCCAGCTTCGTCTATCTTCCATTCCTTTAATAAATCCTTTCCCTACATGCTCCCATGGTTTCTATTTCCCTTACCACGTTTCCCGATCTCCATCCATTCCTCATCCAATCCATCCTCCCCTAGAATCTTTACCAAATTTTCTTGTCAGCTTCCTCTAGCTTCCATTCCTTTGCT